>JBAMJV010003404.1:0-80000 GCA_037951105.1 Echinarachnius parma
CCCTCTGGCTCTGCCCCAACACTCGGTCGCTTCACTCCCTCGGGACTCATTTTTGGCTGTAAGCTTTGATGTTGGATCATACAAATGTGGCATATGGTTTATGTTTTTTATGCACCAGAATGCACTATTTCAAGTATATAAATGCAAAATCTTCCCCGTGGGAGGGGGATACCCCCTCCCAAACCCTCCCCCTCTGGATCTGCCCCAGCCCTCAGTCGCTTCGCTCCCTCGGGACTCATTTTTGGCTGTAAGCTATGTTGTTGGATCATACATAATGTGGCATATGGTTTGTGTTTTTATGCACCAAAGTGCACCATTTCAAGTATATAAATGCAAAATCTTCCCCGTTGGGAGGGGGATACCCCCTCCCAAATCCTCCCCCTCTGGCTCTGCCCCAACACTCGGTCGCTTCACTCCCTCGGGACTCATTTTTGGCTGTAAGCTTTGATGTTGGATCATACAAATGTGGCATATGGTTTATGTTTTTATGCACCAGAATGCACTATTTCAAGTATATAAATGCAAAATCTTCCCGTGGGAGGGGGATACCCCCTCCCAAACCCTCCCCCTCTGGCTCTGCCCCAGCCCTCAGTCGCTTCGCTCCCTCGGGACTCATTTTTGGCTGTAAGCTTTGATGTTGGATCATACAAATGTGGCATATGGTTTATGTTTGTATGCACCAGAATGCACCATTTCAAGTATATAAATGCAAAATCTTCCCCGTGGGAGGGGGATACCCCCTCCCAAACCCTCCCCCTCGGGCTCTGCCCCAGCCCTCCGTCGCTTCGCTCCATCGGGACTCATTTTTGGTTGTAAGCTATGTTGTTGGATCATGTTTTTTATGCACCAGATTGCACAATTTCAAGTCAGAAAATGCAAAAGCTCCCTACCGTGGGAGGGGGGACTCCGCTCAGTCACTTTGCTCCCTCGGTCTTGGTCGCTTTATCCTCGCAATGTCTCACTCTCACCTCTGGCTCAAAGTTGGCAACTCTGTGAGTGTGGTTGGGCATGAGCCCCTAAACACATAAAACGTGAGCCCCCGTACGGTTTTGCCACCCCAATCCAAAACTGCTTCCGGCGCGCCTGAATAGGAGTTAGTTGTATTATGATATGGTTGCGTTCGAAATCTTTGTTGGTGTATGAACAAATAGTAAGCGGATCTGGTATTGCATACATGTATAATTGTGTGCAAGCCAATATCAAGATTGTGGCATAATGACAATAAACGCACGTCATATAAACGGCGGGGAAAACCCGGTGACCTTTAGCACCAGTAGGCGATTGTTCATGAAGTGAGAATCACTATCAATCTAGACCTTTCCATGAGAGCATGACTATTGAGTCTATTGTTATGTACATGTGTTATGACAACATGTGTTCGTGTTCGAGATAAATTATACTCATCTGCTGTTAATGTGTATGTTTTATTTGTACGTAGTAGGGTCTGTCAAGGGAGGCTACATAAGACAAAGCCCTTAATTGTTGTTAAAAGTCTACATGAACTGGTCTAGATCAACGTTGTTGGTTTACGGTACGAATACTTATGAACTTGAACCCTTCTATTTAGTTTTAGGGGAGGTTGTGCATTATTGCACTTCATTAACATGCATGTACTATACGTTAGATCGCTATTGAACTGTGTCAGTCAGATATTTGTTCGAACTCTCGTCATTGATTATTGAAGGGACAATTGTCATTCCTTTGACATGCGGTAGCGTAGCGTATAATTATAGCTTGCTAATTGTACCCACAGACACAGCACGGTCATGGCTGATAGTAAGGACCAGCCTCCCAAAGCCAAGGAGATGGAGAGTCTGATGTGCTCGCTCTGTCTGGATGTGTTCGAGGAGGCCACGCTACTCAGATGTGGACACACCTTCTGCAGGAAATGCCTGAAGAGGTACGATACGAAACATGTTAAATGTAGCTGTAAATTAAACTTGTATAAACATGTAAACAAACCTCACTATTGCTATATTCTTAGTATAATTATGTATTGAGCATAGTCGACTGTATTTTAGTTATTTTAGCATTGTTATTTCACGTGCATTTTTATGAGTTTGGTATTTTGGAAGTGTTCAATCAATCATGTAATAGTTATTTTAAGGAATGGCCTTATAAGTTAGTGACAATATATTGGTTTGAACTTGGATACCTGCCATGCAAAAGAAACATGATGGCGTTTTACGGCCGGATATGGCATCTTTTGCGAAGGAGAATACAAGAACAGTAATTTTGGTCAAGTAGTTGTTCTAGGTCGATGTCCTAAAGTGACTCCATATTTCACGTTCCCATTTTTTGTCAATTTCTTCTAATTCGGTGCCTGATAAATCGCACTTCATGCCCGTCATAACATCAAGCAACGATCAAAACATGCGCCATTAATTCTATGATTTAACCAAACCTTCAAGTTTCAAGTTTCAATTTATTTTTCCATGCATATGCAGATAAAAACAACAAATACAAAGTATACTCATGGAGTAAAATGACAAATAAACAAAATAACATTTAGAAGATATAACATAAGTAAGACATAGTTCTAAGGAAATAAGTATGAGTGTATTTTTATCTAGCGTATGGAAGGTATCGTGGCAGGAAGTCATTGACTTATAAAATGCCGATACCTATATAAACATAATATAACCTTATCGAGAGGGAGAGAGGGGCACAGTAGGGAGTGAGTAAGAAGGGGTAATGTTGCTGGGGGAACGTTTAGTTTGCGCCCCAACATGTCGATCATGCACGGGAACACGCTGGTGTGTTTGACAGTATTTTGATATTCTAAATTAACTTTGTAATGGGCGGTGACAGAGAAAGGGGTTGAGATTTCGTGATGGGGACATTTCCCTGGGGGCTCTTCCTTTATTCTCATCCGCTTATTTGTGCTTCGCCACTGTTGAGCAATGATCACAAAGGATGAAACTCGGTCAATGATGAATAGCTTAATTGTCTTCTCTCCCTCCCTTCTACCATTCCCTATTTTATTTCTCCTTCCGATTCTTCTTCTTATTCTTATATTCTTCTTCTTCTTCTTCTTCTTCTTCTTCTTCTTCTTCTTCTTCTTCTTCTTCTTCTTCTTCTTCTTCTTCTTCTTCTTCTTCTTCTTCTTCTTCTTCTTCTTCTTCTTCTTCTTCTTCTTCTTCTTCTTCTTCTTCTTCTTCTTCTTCTTCTTCTTCTTCTTCTTCTTCTATTTCTTCTTCTTCTTTACCTTCTCCTTCTCTTTCTCCTCCTCTTCCTTCTCCTCTTTCTATCAAAAACTGTCATTAGGTATGACCAATGCCACGCACACCATCAGCAGCCTGAGCAGGAGTCACTATCCTTGCTGTGCCCGCTGTGCCGACAAGAGACGAACCTCAGCGCCGGAGGAGTTGCGGGCCTGCCATCAAATGTGTCCCTCAACCACCTCGTCGACGAATTCAACGACACCTCGAACCCGCTCAGTATGCTGTACGATGATCGCCCAAGATGCTCACAGTGCTGGGAGAAACCGGAGGGCCAGGAGGAAGAGGCCGATTACCCTGACTCGTACGCTGTTGTATTCTGCTGCGATTGTGACGCGAACCTGTGCAAGATTTGTCTGACAGCCCACAAACAATTTGAAAAGAACATGTTCAAAGGTCACCGAGTGATGTCTTTGAAGGAAATGATAAGTGGTGAGTGGAGAAGCGCTGCAAGTAAGTTTGAAAAGTGCTCCGAGCACTCTTCCGAGGCCAGGGATTTGTATTGCGTTGATTGCCGTGCAGTCGTCTGCCACAAGTGTATGGTCGTGAAGCACAACATAAGAGATCACAAGATCAGGGAACGTATCGAAGTTGAAAATGCGACCAGAGAAAAGATTGCAGGACTGGTGACTCGATGCGAAAAGGAGAAAGCCGTCTTCGAAGCATTCATCTGGACAGCGGAAAAGGACCGGAGAAGCGTGAAAGAAACTCTGCAGGAGGTGCTTCAAAATATAGAATGTACATTCGTCGATCTCCACAAAAAACTTGATGAGAGGAAGGGCAAATTGAAATCAGATGTGGAGGAAATCGATGTATTTTGCAACGAGAAATTGGACTCATTAAAGATGACGGCTCAGAAGATGTCTTCACAAGTATCAACTCTTCAAGACATCCTTGAGTGTCGAGAGGGACATAGCTGTCTGGAGGGAGACGCACTGGTGTCACACGAGCACTTGTTGACCGAACTGGAAGAGCTGCTTGAGACCAGTCAAAACTGGATCAGAGAGTCACAAGGGATGCTAGAAAATGTCACACGCAAAGCCACACGCTCAAATTGTCATATTCAGCCAGCTGACATATCCAACATGTCCAATATTGGTCGAGTAGCTGTCAAATCATGGAAACTATTCAAAGAGGTTGACCTACCATATGATGAACCAATGAATGGACTGGCTGTTGTGTCACCCGAAAGCGTTTTGGTTGGGTACTGTTACAAGCCCCCCGACATATTCTCATTGGATGGATTGAAAACTCCCAGCAAACTTGACTCAGGGGCACGGGACGTCATAGTTCTGTCTGATGGTCGTATTGCTACGGTACCAGAGAGAGGTTGCCTCCAACTGCTCGGTGCTGATGGCAAGCGCATGCAGACTCGCTTCACGACACTAAAGACGGACTCAGAAACGATGGTAGACAGCGATGGGAAAGATCAGATTTACGTAGCCTCCTGGGATGAGAAGCTCATTCAGGTATTCACCCCCGATGGAGGCGATCCCATCAGAGAAATAAAAGTGTCATCAAAACCTCAACAGGTCCATACTACACATTGCGGTCGTCTTGTAATCCGGTCCTCTGACGGTGTGATGGTGCTGGAAGAAAGTGGCAAGGAGATTACCCTCATCACGGATAGCAAAGGCGCATACCCAGTGGTGGACGAATATGACAACATCTACATTGCAACGATTAAGGCATCAAGTTCCACAGTGACAATCAAGAGGTACTCACTGGATGGAGTCTTGGTGGAGACGATCCTTGACGAGGTGAAGATAAAGATACCTGAACGACGCTGGTATTACATGAAGTGTCCTTCTCCGGATGCCATCGTCCTTTGCACAGCAGGGATGATGTATGTCTTCAAGAATGGCTTTGACTTCACCGAGTAAGGGACGTTTGCACTGCTAGAGTATCTAAAAGAATATTTATGACTCGAGCCAATGTTTCAAGAATATTTTGACTCGTGCAAGTAATCATTTTCAAGGACTGTTCCACCGCGCTGGGATTATGTACTGTACATCATACAAAATGTATTTGAATACAGTATACCTATTAGCGAGTAATTAAGGATGTTTATACACCCAGGCCTGGACTGGAGTACCTTGACTGGACATATTGGAGGGAGTCAATGACATTTGCCTGCGGGATTGATATGTCCAAGAATGACTTTACTAAGAAAGAAAATAACTTTGCACCATTAGCATGACCAGATACGAATAGTTTTGACTGGGGCAAGTAAATCGTTTCCCGGCGAGGCCCAATGTACTTTGCTTATTTTCATTATAGCTCATAGTCGTACGCATTTGAACTGAAGTTTTTTGTTGTTGTAGAGATGATGTAACTTTTTTTTGTCTCAATCACTAGATTCTTTTTAGAAAATGTAGTGATATGTTATTAATTTCGGTTTAGAATATGCTCACTGATAAGTTTCACATGCTGAATCCAAGACATGTACATACAAATATGTACATTTCCATTTAAGTGATGGACCACTTACGTCATATTTGGGGCGGATCGTTTTAATGTTTTAATATCAACCATATCAACGAGGCCTCCTTGTCCTTATATAGCTAGCGGATTATAATATAATTACAGGTGATTCTATTATGTACAGCTGTTAAATACCAGTGATATTTGCGTATTTTTTTTGTTCAGTATTGATTTCCCATTCCTTCTCATGATCGAGCATCATTGGCACAATCCACAAAGCTCACTTAGAACTTAAGCAGTTCTCGTATACCTCGTTGTATTCGTATTACCGATAGAATCATGGACCCGATTTTTTTTCCGAATTTCTTTTTCGTTAAAGATATAACTATGATTTATGATGTCCGGCACAATGTGGCACAAATGTGGCCCAAATGTTGCATTTTGTAGCTAGTTTCGTAATTACAATGATAGTTCTAATCGCTGTCAAACTGTATTCGAGTAGGTCTTTTTGTATCTTCTTGAATTATTTTCTATAGCTGCAATATAATATTTTTAGAAGTATCCAATAATACATTCAGCTTCTTTCTGACACAAGTCCGCGCATATCACAAGCGTTCATATATGTAGCAATGACGATGGAGAATACTAGCAGTAACTTCACCCAAAATGTTTGATAGCAAAGCCCTCTGTAGACATGTAGATATGAAGTTTAACGTTGTAAACATTTTGTTCATATCGGCAGAGGTCCGTAGCCAGGGGAGTGCGTGCGTTGGGTGTGGCCACCAGTGTTCTCGGTCCCAGGCCACGATCGGTCTTGGCCTCCCTAACCCCCCCCCCCCCCCCCCCCTCCCCTGTATTCTGTTTACACATCTCAATCAGAGGTCTCGATCGGCCCAGGCCACGATTGGTCTTGGTCTCGTTTTTGTCCAACCCCCCCCCCCCCCCCCCCAACCTTTGAACAATCATAGGCTGCGGGCGTGGATATGTACATATTTTCTTGTCCACTCTCATTATGTATACTTTGATTAATGAAAATTGTGTCAATCCATTGAAAGTTTTTATTTCGTACATGTTATTGCTCAAATATTTCATTTCAACGCGGTTCCTGTCAAAACCTTTACAGATAAGTTATGATATATTCATTCCATGGTTGGTGATAAATGCGTTTTTTTTCTTCTTCATTGTTTGTGTGTTGGGCGTTTCCCAGTATTGTCGTTAGGATTTGAAAGGTCTGTAAACACTTTTGCTAATTATGTTTAAAGTTTTGTAGAATGTATTAAAATGACATAACATCATTTAATCAAGATGACAAATTTAAGAAACAGATTATATTATTTTATCTTTAAAGTCTTATTCCTCCATGTACAAAAAAATATCATTCATCTTGTTTTATGAGAAGCCTCTTTGTGTATGCTTTGCACATCAGCACGTGTGCTCGTGCGTATGTTTGTTTGTGTGTATGTCGTATGTTTTTTGTACTTCCGTGTGCATGCGGTTTAGTGGGTTCCATTGTGAGTCTGTGTGTGTGTGTGTGTGTGTAAATTATACACGGGTTGTCATATTATAAATTATTGTATTGTGCCGTTCACCCATGCATGAGCTCAGTGCATGTAATTATGTGAACATGGTTAAGGTTGATGTGAAAAATCACAATTCTGGTGGGGATCGAGACCACATATATTGCGACTCGAACATCCTTAACATGCGTACATAGGTGAACATGATGATGGGCATAATACTATCTTCAAAATAAAACCTATTAAAACAAATAATGAAAAATAAATCAATTTGGAGCAAAGAATCGTAGCATGGATTAAAACATGTATTGGGCTCTATGAACATGTATTATGAGAGCGTTTGGAAGGAATGCTCCCCAGGGAGTTGGTGCACACAATGTGTGCTGGTTTGCATTGTATCCTATGACCGGGGTAATAATAGTGTAAAGCGCTATGAAACATTTATGTATTAAGCGCTATATAAGAAACTACATTATTATTAATGGTAAATATATTACTCATTGCGGATATAGTATCGGAAATAATATCGCTAGTGATATTCGTTTGTCTCGCAATGTATGGTCAACATTGAACGTCGTGATCTTTCAGATTCAATGTTGACCATACATTGCGAGACAAACGAATATTACTAGCGATATTATTTCCGATACATTATTATTATTAACAACTAGAAGTGGCATAAAATTAATCACAAAATAATATCAGTTTACCTAGTAGGGGTAGCGGCCTTTTTTTAGAACATGACGTTGTAGACGGTTACAGCTAGCGCGTTATTCCAAAGATTCGTTATTCTGAAGGTTCGTTTATGTACTAGCCTCTTTTTATTTTCGGATTAACGACCTTCGGAATATCGAACCCGATTTCGTTTTCAGATAAAAGAATCTTCGGAATATCGAACCCTATTTCATTTTCAGATAAACGAACCTTCTGAATAACAAACTTCCGGAATATCGAACTTTCGGAGTAATGCAACAAATGTTCGGATTAACGAACCCTATTATATTTCATTATAATTCATTTTCGGATTAATTAACCCTCAGGTATAAGAAAAGTGTGTGTTCGGAATAACGAACCTTCGGAATGACGAACCCTTGGAATAACGAACCTTCGGAATAACGAACCTTCGGAATAACGAACCTTCGGAATAACGAGTCTTCGGAATAACGAACCTTCGGAATAACGAACCACACCCGTTGTGGGCTGAGGTTACCGGTTTAGAAACGTCATTTCGTTCAGAAACGTGTATTTTCGCGATCTCCAGAAGTCCACGGGACCCGTGTGAACAGTTTAACCCTTAGTGTACGTCGCTTTTTTATTGTGTCTATACTCCATAAAGGTCTTGAATGTTCTTTTCTGCTATATTCACAATAACACTAAAACGGGCAATGATATCATCACACTTCATCTCCTTCTTGTGTAAAGACTTAGTTTTGATACCAAATGTTGACTCATCATTGTATCACGTGTCACATACAAACAAATTATTCCACGTATGGTTACGTACAAAAGAGCATTTAAAAGTGTTCAAGATATTCTAAATTGAACACAATTTTCTCTGGAAAACTCTTTGACATTTAATATTATTCTAGAAACTTTTAGAAATAGTGTACTAAGGGTATACAAATACATGTAAGAATACTAAAAAGATACTAGGGTTAGTTGTATTATTATGGTTGCGTTCGAAATCTTTGTTGGTGTATGAACAAATAGTAAGCGGAGCTGGTATATCAAGATTGTGGCGTAATAACAATACACGCACGTCATATAAACGGCGGGGAAAACCCAGTGACCTTTAGCACCAGTAGGCGATTGTTCATGAATTGTGAATCACTATCAATCTAGACCTTTCCATGAGAACATGACTATTGTTATGTACATGTGTTATGACAACATGTGTTCGAGATAAATTATACTCATCTGCTGTTAATTTGTATGTTTTATTTGTACGTAGTAGGGTCTGTCAAGGGAGGCTACATAAGACAAAGCCCTTAATTGTTGTTAAACGTCTACATGAACTGGTCTAGATCAACGTTGTTGGTTTACGGTACGTATTATGAACGTTAGATCGCTATTGAACTGTGTCAGTCTGACATGTGTGTTCGAACTCTCGCCATTGATTATTGAAGAGACAATTGCCATTCCTTTGACATGCGGTAGCGTAGCGTATTACTTATAGCTTGCTAATTGTACCCACATACACAGCACGGTCATGGCTGATAGTAAGGACCAGCCTCCCAAAGCCAAGGAGATGGAGAGTCTGATGTGCTCGCTCTGTCTGGATGTGTTCGAGGAGGCCACGCTACTCAGATGTGGACACACCTTCTGCAGGAAATGCCTGAAGAGGTATGATATTAAACATGTTATATGTAGCTGTAAATTAAACTTGCATGCATAAACATGTAAACAAACCTGACTATTGCTAATATAAGTATATATACATGGGCGTCGATACTTACGTAATACCCATTCATCAGGGGGGGATGGATGAATGGATCATCCCCCCCTGATCAATGGGTATCAATGACAGATCGACGCCCGTGTATATGAATGGAGCATATAGTCGATTGTGTTCTTATAGTTTTATTTGCATAATGATTGTTTTCATAGTATGTTATTTCACGTGCATTTTTATGATCATAGGAATGGCCTTATGTAAGTTATAAACAATAATGCAGTATTGGTTCAACTTTTGACGTATCTTTTAATTCGAGGGTCGTTTGGTTTGATGCCACGTTATGTAAGCCCCTGCAATACCAAGGGCCCAGTAGGCTATGCGTCGTTCATGTTAGCTTAAATTATGTCCATAATTGCTGATAAAGAATTAACGGAATATTGTTTTGTTTATCTGAAGAATATCTCATTTGTACCACTTTTGAAATCGTATTTCTAAGTCTAATCTTAACATTTACCAGGAATTGTTTTCTAATCAAAGGAGGGCAATAACAACAGTATACAATATGGTGGAACAAAACCGGAACGGGATATTTGCCAATCCTCAAAACTTACTTGGAACTCTAGTGGTTCTCTCATACCTTATCATATTCATATTAACAATAAAAGCACGGGACAGGTTTCGGTTTTTCAAATTTCCATTTCGTTCAAAAATAGTTACGAATTGTCTACAGGATAATTTCATGCCGTGTACAAAGTAAGTGCATTGAGTTAGTGAATATCACTTTGCATTTTTGCTCATATCTCAACCAAAAAACATCCGATTAACGTGAAATTTTAACACATTACTTTGTGGACATAACAGATCACTCCAATACACATTTTATTAATCACTCATCACTTTTTGCACTTGTCAACAAACTTACTAGATCCCTTTGAGCCTTGAGGTTACTCAGACTTGTAACATTCCCATTTTGTCAATTTATTCTTAGTCGGTGCCTGATAAAATTGCACTTTATGCCCGCCATAGCATCAAGCAACGATCACTACATGTGCCATTGTTAGTGCGCATTCAGCTGTGTAACCAAACCTTATCAAGAGAGTGAAGCGTAGTAGGGAGTAAGAAGGGGTAACATTGCTGGTGGTACGTTGACTTTGCTCCCATTATGTCCTGCATATGGGAGCTTTCAAGATCGTTGGTGCGTTTGGTTTGACAGTAAAGGGGGGGGGGGAGAGAGAGGGGTTCATATTTCGTGATTAGGACATTTCCCTGGGGGGTCTCCCCTTTATTATCGCCCGCTATGTGTGCTTCGCCCCTGTTGAGCAATTAGATGTACGAGCGGGTGTGTGATAGCTCGGTCAATGATGAATAGCTTATTGAGTGAACATCTCCCCCTTGTTCATCTTTGAGTAGTAAATGCTTAACATTGGCGAAGCACAAATACCGGGTAGAAAAATGAACACTCTATGACTATCTCCCCAATGAATTCAGCGCCCCTCACCCCTCCCCCCCCCCCCCCCCCGATGAATCAATCGGACCACGCCACGCCACTGAAAACCGAAAATATTTTGTAGTGACTTTCTATTCATTCGAAATTTACTCTTGTCTGTTTGATTAAATTGCCTGATTTCCTTTTAAATACATCCTTTCTCTCTTTTTTTCTATCAAAAACTCTTATTAGGTATGACCAATGCCAGGCACACCATGATCAGCCAGAGATGGAGTCACTATCCATGCTGTGCCCGCTGTGTCGTCAAGAGACCAACCTCAGCGCCGGAGGAGTCGCGGGCCTGCCGTCAAACGTTTCCCTCAACCAACTCGTCGAGGAATTCAACGACACCTCGAACCCGCTCAGGAAGCTGTACGATGATCGCCAAAGATGCTCCCAGTGCTGGGAGAAACTTGAGGGTCAGGGGGAAGAGGCCGAGGTTCCTGACTCGTACGCTGTTGTCTTCTGCTGCGATTGTGACTGGTACCTGTGCGAGAATTGTCTGACAGCCCACAAACAATTTGAAAAGATCCTGTTTAAGGGTCACCGAGTGGTGTCGTTGAAGGAGATGATAAGCGGTGAGCGGAGCGGTGTTGCAAGTAGGTTTGAAAAGTGCACCGAGCACTCTTCCGAGGCCAGAGATTTCTACTGCGTTGATTGTCGTGCGATCATCTGCCACAAGTGTACGATCGTAAAGCACAACGTAAGAGATCACAAGATCAGGGAACGTATCGAAATTGAAAGTGAGATCAGAGGAAAGATTGCAGGACTGGTAACGCGATGTGAAAAGGAGAAAGACGACCTGGAAGCCTTCATCAGGGACGTGGAGCAGGAACGGAGAAGCTCGAAAGGATCACTGCAGGAGGTGATTCAACAGATCGATCGGTCCTTCGCGGAACTCCAGACACAACTCGAGGAGAGGAAGGGCAGATTGAAATCGGAAGTGGTGGAGATAGAAGCATCGTGCGACGAGAGATTGGACTCAATAAAATCGGTCGCCCAGAAGATGTCTTCACAGGTATCAACTGCTCAAGAAATTCTGGAGTGTCGAGAGGGACATAGTTGCCTGGAGGGAGACGCACTGGTGTCACACGAGCACTTGTTGACCGAACTGGAAGAGCTTCTGGAGTCCAGCCAAAACTGGATAAGAGAGTCCCGAGGGATGCCAGAAAATGTCACACGCATAGCCACACGCTCAACATTTCATATTCAGCCAGCTGACACCAACATGTCTAAGATTGGTCGAGTAGCTGGGAGAACATGGAAACTATACAAAGAGGTTGAGCTACCATATGATGAACCGATGAATGGACTAGCTGTTCTATCACCCGACAGCGTTTTGATTGGGTATCATAGCCAACCCCCCGACATATTCTCACTGGATGGATTGAGGACTCCCAGAAAACTTGACTCATTTGCACGGGAAGCTACAGTTCTGTCTGATGGTCGTGTTGCTGCAATATCAACGAAAGATTGCCTCCAACTGTTTGATGATGATGGCAAGGGCACGCTGACTGTCTTCAAGACACGTAAGACCGACTCAGACATGATGGTAACCAGCGATGGGGAAGATCAAATTTATGTAGCTTACTGGGATGAGAAACTCATTCAGGTATTCACCCCTGATGGAGGTGATCCTATCAGAGAAATAAAAGTATCTTCAATACCTTACCAGGTCCACACAACAATTTGCGGCCGTCTCGTTATCCATTCCTGTGGTGGTGTGGGGGTGCTAGATGAAAGCGGCGAAGAGATTACCCTCACGAGCAGCCTTGTTGCATACCCAGCGGTTGACAAAAACGACAACATATACATTGCAGAGATTAGCGATTCAACGTCCACAGTGACAATAAAGAAATACTCGATGGATGGAGTCGTAGTTGAGCCAATCCTTGATAATGTGAAGATAAAGATACCTAAACGCAGCTGGTATTACATGAAGTGTCCTTCTCCAGATGCCATCGTCTTCTGCACAGCCGGGATGATGTATGTCTTCAAGAATGGCTTTGACTTCAACGAGTAAGGGAGTTTTGCGCCACTAGGGCAATGAATATAATTATACAATAATATTTTTGTCTGGTGCGAGTTAAAGGACGTTCGCATCAATGGAATGATTTGTATTTTAATACTACTAATAATAATATATTTATATAGCGCTTAATTTAGTCAAAATTACTCTCTATGCGCTTTACATACTAAATGAATACGTGTGGTTTACGGGTACACCATGTGAGATGGGTGGATTGGTAAGCCCTGAAAAGGACTATGGTAGTCCTAGAAAGGACTGTTGGTGTAGTTCTGAAAAGAACTGTTGGTATTCTTTCTAGGAGAGTTCTAAAAAGAACTGTTGGTAGTCCTAGAAAGGAGTGTTGATAGTCCTAGAAAGGACTGTTGGTAGACCTATAAAGGACTGTTGGGATAGTCCTGAAAAAGACTGTTGGTATTCTTTCTAGGAGAGTCCTAAAAAGGACAATTGGTAGTCCTGGAAAGGACTGTTGTTAGTCCTAGAAACAACAGACTAACAACAGTCCTTTCCAGGACTACCAATTGTCCTTTTAGGACTCTCCTAGAAAGAATACCAACAGTCTTTTTCAGAACTACACCAACAGTCCTTTCTAGGACTACCATAGTCCCTTTCAGGCTTACCAATCCACCCATCTCACATGGTGTACCCGTAAACCACACGTATTATATACACCACCATGGAAACCGATACTTACAAGCAACATACTAAATGAAATAAACAAAATATATTACAACCTACAAAACAACATATTAAGGTACACACAAAATTATACAATTAAAGAAAAGATAAATGTTGCATGAATCAATTTTCTGTTATTATTGGACTTAAAAACGCACGCAATTGAGCCACTCTTTTAGGGCTAGTTACAGCTGCACAACATTTAATTTGAACATGATCTCTTAGTATCAAGTGTTGATCCCATTGGCATAGACAGGTCCCGGCCGAGACCACCTGCCAAAAATGTTTCGAGACCGAGGGAATTGGGGCAAAATTGGGCTCACAATTTTTGTTTGTGCAGGGGCTCATGCCCAACCACACTAACAGGGTTTCCAACTTTGAGCCGGGTGAGAGTGAGATAAAGGGAGGGAGCGAAGCGACTGAGTGGGCGGAGGGTGTGGGAGGGGGGTGTCCCCCCTCCCACGGTAGCGAGCTTTTGCATTTTTGGACTTGAAATTTTGCAATCTGGTGCATACCTAGAGAGGATATTCGGGAGTAAGATTGACTGCATCTGGGTAAGCATGATATGACTTGATCGACCAGAAATTTTCAATATATTTTCACGATGAAAACAAATAATTGACACACTAATAAATATTCACCCCAGCACACACATATTGTATTTATTTTCATACACAGGTCCAACATAAACCATATGCCACATTATGTATTATCCAACAACATAGCCTACAGCCACGAATGGGTGCCGAGGGAGCGAAGCGACCGAGGTCTAGGGCAGAGCCATAGGGGGAGGTTTTGGGAGGGGGTATAACCCTCCCACGGTTAAGATTGTGCATTTATATACTTGAAATGGTGCAATTTGGTGCACGTCACACAAGCAGCCAGAGCAATGCCAATGTAGGCACACGGGAATAATATAACATGCCCAGTAAAGAAAAGTTACTCACCCCAGACCATACACAAGTTACACAACATACTGAGATAATCTGTTCGCGCGCGAAGCGCGCACCGAAAACTTGGATGTATAACTTATTAGACCGGGGGCCCAGAGCATTTAATCAGCTGAAGAGAGACAAAAGGTTTGATGGTCTCATCAGTTTAGAATGTGGCCATGGGTCAATGAAATGAATTGCTGCCGGGTCACATCCTGTACCGTAAGCCTAGGGGGCCCAAAAAGGAGGGCCAAAAAAATACATTTATTCAGCTGAACACCGACATGGACAAAAGTCGGTGGATATCGTACCTTAGGGGGTACCTATTATGAAAACAGCAATGCCAGCAATTTTATCTTGTACGGGGCCCTAGACAGCAACTCTAAAGTGCCCCCACCCACGTGGTTTTATTCAGCTGAAATGAGACATGGCTAATTTCTTTTACAATGGAAGTATTACACAACAGAGATAACCGAAACACCAATGGCAGCAATTTTATCCTGTACCGGGGGTCAGACAGCAGCCTTGAAGGGCGAACGGAAACGGACCGGCGGTCAGGTTATAGTCCCAGAATGCAATTTAGTGCCGCGCGACGCCGCGGCGCACCGATACACGACTTTATGTTTTCGTATTGCTCGTTCGCGTGAGCGGAGTAATGAGTGCGAGTTTCTTGCAAGCGTCGCCTGTTCGCTGTGTATTTCCCGCAAAATTGGCGTTTCAGGAACAAATCGCGCTGCTATAGTGTCGTGGTCCGTCCAAATTCTGGGTTATTTTGCGAAATTTGGCTATGTATTAATCAATGTTTTGTTTGAAGGTGGACTAAAACTGTCTAAGTAAAAACCTATATATATCAATTTGTTCATTATGGGGGATTTTGTATCATTTTAACAGTGAGAATCAAGGTTTTTGAATGCAATTATGTCAGGTTCCGTGCGTGTAGGTGAGGGGCAGGTTTCAGTTTTTCAAATTTACGATTGAAGTATTTAGATGTCAAATTTTGTATCCTTTTAACAGTGAGAATCAAGGTTTTTGAATGCAATTATGTCAGGTTCCGTGCGTGTAGGTGAGGGGCAGGTTTCATTTTTTAAAATTTACGATTGAAGTATTTAGATGTCAAATTATCCACTGGATCGTCAGAACTGTGTACAAAGTGAGTTCAACGAATAAGGGAATACCACTTTCCATTGTTCTCATTACTCGACCATATAATGTTCATTTAACTTGAAATGTTCACCCAACGCCCATTGACATATCGGATAAAAACAATAATTGTATCAACCACTCAACACTTTTTGCACATGTCAACTGTTACTAGATCTATTCAATGATCTCTTGACATCTCGCAGTGGGGAGGATAAGATGACCCCCCCCCCCCCCCCCCGCCCCCCCCCCGCCCCCCCCCCCAAAAAAAAAAAACACTGTAAAGTGTTATAGTGTGTGTATTTACATCATATGGTATTCATTTCTAATATGGTAAATGTTTTTTATCATAGACATGAGAGTGAACAATTTACAAACTTTGTCTAAAATGACTACTTTATAAGGTGAACTTACAGGTCCATAATTATACACCTGAAGGAACTTCAGCTTCAAGAAGGTCACCGTACAATAGAAAGATACAAAACTGATTAACTTTGATTTGAATATCAATTTGATAAATTGATCTTACAGGAACATATGGACTGAAAAGAACATAAATCTAAAATGAACATTGTACAAATGAAAGTAATACAATATTCTCTCTTTAATTTCTCAGCGCTTAGAAACATTGTATTAAGCGCTATATAAATGTTGTATATTATTATTATTAATTGTTATCAGGTTATGCGATGTTTGTCCTTAAAAACAAATATTTTGTTTACTACCCTAAAAATGTATCTTAACGTGCAATTTCTGCGTGCAAAAGGAATTTTGGTAACACCAATTTCCATTGTTCTATTTCATTAATGCTTGAATGATGTGCCATAAGTTGCACATCAAATTAAAGAGGGGAAATACCCGGGGTGGGGCCACTCTCATACTCAAGTGCAACCCACCCGTGTCTATATCAACCTCTGAAATGGACCCTTGTGGGTAAAAGTGGCGTATCGCACCTTTTTAAAGTTAGACCATAATGGGCAAAAATGGCATATCCCACCTTTTTAAAATGGACCCTAATGGGCAAAAATGGCATATCCCACCTTTTTAAAATGGACCCTAATGGCGTATCCATTTCACATGCACGCATAATCCTACAGCCACTCCGTAGAAATATAAATCGTAGAAAACCTAGTACTGAGCTACGGTAGCTGAAAAGGTACGCTTTTGTAGGTTTTAGTGCAATCACATGAAAAACACCCCTTTGAAAACGCTGACGACGCCGCGTATAGCTACAAATGATACCCATTTGACGCTTTATTTGGACGCGGGTGCATAGCCGGCCAGTCATGTCGGGAGTGAACCCCCCCCCCCCCCCCCCCCCCCCCTCCGCCGGGAGAAACAGAGCTTTTCATTCATGTACATGTATATATTATCAAAGAAATAATTTATTTTGACATAAATTTTCTGCCATGAAATCCTGTTTGGTTTTTATCTGGGACACACTGTATAAAGAATTTGATTTGCATAATCACATGTAAGGTATTTGAGTTATTTACCGTTTGCATATTGACCTGTGGGACCTATATTATCATATCAATCTGGCAAAGTCCAAATTATCCAGTGGATATTCCAATCAAAGTTTGTCAATTGTATTACGTTCATGTTAACGATGTTCATTTTAGATTTATGTTCTTTTCAGTCCATACAAAACTTGATATGCATAATATGTTCCTGTAAGTTCAGTTAATCGAGTTGATATTCAAAACAAAGTTATTGTTGGGTATTGGTCAAACTTAACTTTAGTAACCAAAACCAGCACCATTACGGTACAAAGTAATAGTTATAACTTCACCATGCTCGAAAAGTATACACAATTACAAACGACTAAGTAAAACCCCTGTTATCATTAAAAAAGAGCCGTTACAACTCATATCGTGCTATTTTTTCATACAAAATTGTGAATTTAATGTTTGTTAAAATAACGATTCAATAGAGATATATATATTATCATCAACGACTTTTTAAGAACATATTCAGATTTTTGTCAAAGTAGTCTTCGAGCATTCTAAAAAGTCTACATATCGCCCTGTAATTCCCATTGAAGAATCTTTTGAATACAAACATGGATATCTCAGCCGTTTCTGAACCGATTTTGATCAAATAAAAGTTTATTCTATTATTAAAATTGTATGTTCTTTCGAATTTGACAGTCAGTTTTATATTATCTCACACAAAAAATCGGGGGGGGGGGGGGCACTTGGGAAAAACCAATACTCAACGGTACCTTTAATCAGTTGTCTTATTCTACGGTGACCTTTTTGAAGCTGAAGTTCCTTCAGGTGCATACAAACGTTCGTTTGCATACTTATGGACCTGTAAGTTCACCTTATGAAGACAATTTTAGACAAAGTTTGTAAATTGTTCACTCTCATGTCTATAATAATATAAACAAAACATTTATCGTATTAGAAATGAATACATGTATTACTGAGATTCCCATATGATAAACATACGGACACTTAAGCTTAACAGTCAAACGGGTGGGGAGGGGTCATCTCAACCATCCCATTCCGAGATGTCAATTAGGGATCATTGAATGGATCTAGTAACAGTTCACATGTGCAAAAAGTGTTGAGTGGTTGATACAATTATTGTTTTTTATCCGATATGTCCATGGGCGTTGTGTGAACATTTCAAGTTAAATGAACATCATATGGTCGAGTAATGAGAAAAATGGAAAGTGGTATTCCCTTACTCATTGAACTCACTTTGTACACAGTTCTGACGATCCAGTGGATAATTTGACATCTAAATACTTCAATCGTAAATTTGAAAAACTGAAACCTGCCCCTCACCTACACGCACGGAATCTGACATAATTGCATTCAAAAACCTTGATTCTCACTGTTAAAATGATACAAAATCCCCCATAATGAACAAATTGATATATATGGGTTTTTACTTAGACAGTTTTAGTCCACCTTCAAACAAAACATTGATTAATACATAGCCAAATTTCGCAAAATAACCCAGAATTTGGACGGACCACGACACTATAGCAGTGCGATTTGTTCCTAAAACGCCAATTTTGCGGGAAATACACAGCGAACAGGCGACGCTTGCAAGAAACTCGCACTCATTACTCCGCTCACGCGAACGAGCGATACGAAAACATAGAGTCGTTTATCGGTGCGCCGCGGCGTCGCGCGGCACTAAATTGCATTCTGGGACTATAACCTGACCGCCTGTCCGTTTCCGTTCGCCCTTCAAGGCTGCTGTCTGACCCCCGGTACAGGATAAAATTGCTGTCATTGGTGTTTCGGTTATCTCTGTTGTGTAATACTTCCATTGTAAAATAAATTAGCCATGTCTCATTTCAGCTGAATAAAACCACGTGGGTGGGGCACTTTAGAGTTGCTGTCTAGGGCCCCGTACAGGATAAAATTGCTGGCATTGCTGTTTTCATAATAGGTACCCCCTAATGTACGATATCCACCAACTTTTGTCCATGTCGGTGTTCAGCTGAATAAATGTATTTGTTGGCCCTCCTTTTTGGGCCCCCTATGCTTACGGTACAGGATGTGACCCGGCAGCAATTCATTTCATTGACCCATGGCCACATTCTAAACTGATGAGACCATCAAACCTTTTGTCTCTCTTCAGCTGATTAAATGCTCTGGGCCCCCGGTCTATATGTTTTGAACGTTACAATTAACAAGTCTTAGCTCATACAATTTATACCACTCACACACACAAACACACGCACCTACACACACACACATACATTGAAACGCACACACACACACACAAATAAAACATTTATTTTCCTAAAACCTGGGGGATGATTGTACATGTCACCCCCCCCCCCCCACACACACACACACACACACCTTGTGAGGTGGGGGGATGCATACCCCTCATCCCCCCCCCCCCCCCCCTCTGTTGTCTACGCCCCTGGTTGATCCATAGCAAGGCCCAGGTTTCGTGCTTTAGATGTTTCACATACATCATGACCATCGACAATGACAGACGCTGGTATAGATGATACCCTAAATCTTGAGAAAATGAATAAGCTCAGTTTGTTATTAAGAATGACTTTTACTAGAGCGAGTACAAGGACATTTTCACCGTTAGAGTGATGTATTATTTAAACAAACAAAAAATAGCTTTAGCGTGTAAGGGACTTTTGCCCCACTAGAGTGTTGTATATAATCTACAATTATAGTTTTTGCGGGGCAAGCAAAAGGACGTTTGCATTACTGTAATAATGTATGCCTTCATGAATGTGTTTTACTATAGCGAGTACACGACGTTTGCATCGCTATCGTGTAAAGTTGCAGATTTTCCCTGCTTTAAAGTAAAGGACATCAGCATGCCATTTATGTCAGGACATCTACTTTTTTGGTGTTCTTGACAGGGTTAGCAAGTCCCTTAGAACCTGGTAACTATTATCACTCTTGTTCACTACTAAACCAATATCAGTACATCAACTTTTTAGTTACCAGCTATAGATCGCCAATGTGGTAAAGATTGCTGTGCCTTTTAGTCTGTCATGTTTGTGAAAGATTCTAGCCAAAGAAGGCATTCTAGCATCAGAACCAATAAAAGCCTGCATACACCCTGTTCGACTGTCATAAATGAACATTGTATTGCTGATGTTTATCAAGATTTACTTACATAATTCTTTCACCTGTTTTATCCAAGGTATTTACTCAACAAGTTACATTGTCGTTTGTATAAAACAACCCTTCGCATGATGTTTTTGTTTCATTACGTTTGTCTTCCTTTTTCATGTATTTTTTCCCTCAAGATTCTGCTGAGATCGAAATATCACGCCCTCTTCTATACTCTCATAAGACATACGTGTATTATACACGTATACTTGATTATTTGTCTAGTATTGATATGAATATTAGTTTGTTCCCCAATAATTTATATCTAGAATATTCTCGCCGATAAGTTTGGCATACTCAATCCAGGTAATCTACTTAACCTGATGAAAACCCATATACTTTTCCGGTTAAATGATTGACCCATTGTATCATGTTTGGGCCAGAGATGTATACTTATTCATAATAATTGTAACCTTATAACTACCAGGTCATAATAATAATACAATTGATTTGTATTATGAATAAGACTGCTATTTTGTTTATTATTTGAACAGTATTAAAACAAATATCCGTGCCCCTCCAAAAAAAATAAAAAAATGTCCACCGCTCCCACATCTTTCCAAAAAAATAAAAGAATAAATCCGTACCTTCCACAAACAAACAATGGACAACAGAAATCGGGCAAAAAATGTAAATTTTAAATGTTAACATAATAATTTTAGGCCAAGGTCATGCATTTTTCATGGTAACTTTTGAATTTTTCGTGCAAAGTTAGGTCATTTATGAATAGAAAATTCTTTGTTACGCCACTGTGAGCTTCGTTTGACGATTGCCCACAAATGTGGCATTTTTTACCTAATTTCATGATTACAATAATTAGTCTCCGCTGTCAACCTTTTGTATCTCATCCTCCATAGCATAATAAGCTACAATATAAACAATGTTAACGTATATACGACAGTACATTCAACTTTGGCCTTTTTTTTTGGGGGGGGGGGGGCAGAGTCAAGACCACGGATATCACAATCGTACATTATATTATATCATTATTTTCATGGAAGCTATGAAGATGGCTAGCAGCTAGTACCTTTACCCCTTCCACATAGTTGTGTGATAGCAAAGTCCACTGTAGAAAAGTAAAAATTAAGTTTAACATTGTGAACTTTTTGTCCATCTCGGCAGCTATTTCTATGTTCTTGTTCACTTTGATTCTGGTTTACTTAATTGATTAATGAACATTCAAAAGTGTACAAGTTGACATACACATAATGCTTATAATCTTATTAATACTTCTTATTGCCTTCTAATGCCTAATATCGAGCTGTAATTCGATTATTCATGAACATAAAGATCTGTTACATAAGTAATTTGTTTTGCTAATTATGTTAAGAGTTTTGTATTATGTAAAAAAAAAGACATAGCATTATTCATTTAAGATGACAGATTAAAAAACAAATTATGTAATGTTATCTTCAAATTACTATTCCTCCATTGTGTGCAAACAAGATAATTTCATAAGTTATCCATTTTAAATTGTTGATTATAGTACAAATATTTACCTCCGAAATTTTTGGCCGACATCTACAGCCTAATTTCGGAGGTAAATATCAGTGTATTGTGATCAAAAGTTTAAAATGGATATTTTATGAATTACCAAATAATACAGATGAACTTTCATACTAACAGAGATCATTCATACTGTTATACTGTAAGAGATGTTTTTTGTGACTGTATGCTTTGTAAGCACTTGTGCTCGTGCGTATGTTTGTCTGTTTGTATGTATGTTTGTATGTGTTTTTACTTATGTGTGTACGTGGTTATGCGTGTTCCATTGTTGTGTGACAGCTCGTGTATGTATGTGTGCAAAAAATCTATTTAAAAAGTGTGTGTGTGTGCATTATATACACGATGTAATCTGATATATGAATGTATCGTGCCCTTCAGCGACGAGCTCAGTGCAATGTAAACATGGTTAAGGTTGATGTGAAAAAAACAAAAATCCAAACTCCGGTGGGGACCGAACCCACGACCTCCTGATTACTAGACAGGCGTCAAGACCACTATACCACAGGGATCGCCAGCCGTCGGATTGTGATTTCACGGTGACCAGGTGACTCAAACATGCTTAACTTACATACTTATAGGTGAACATGATGATGGACATAAT
Organism: Echinarachnius parma; assembly: GCA_037951105.1. Classification (NCBI taxonomy): domain Eukaryota; kingdom Metazoa; phylum Echinodermata; class Echinoidea; order Clypeasteroida; family Echinarachniidae; genus Echinarachnius; species Echinarachnius parma. The sequence goes on from JBAMJV010003404.1 coordinate 22,540, forward strand.
ATAAACGTAAAGCTATTTAAATAAGGTAATGATATTAAATCAATGTATAGCAAATAGTCGAAGCACTATATCCAACATGCATTGGGCTCCATGAACATGTATTATGGGAGGGTAACAACTAGAAGTGGAGCAATATCAATCGTCATATACCAGTTTCTCCTTTGATTTTGGAGGACATGGAATGTTGTAAGGTTTAGGCCAAGACATCTTCTAGACCTTTATAGATTACAACTAGCTTACTTTTGGGCACATGCAATCTCGAGATCTCTGGAAGTCCATATGACCCGTGTGAACAGTTTTACCTAGGAGGTAATACCTTCTTGGTTTTACCAACCCATAATTTATGTTAGCCGCATCAATGACATTCAGGTACGTTTGTCTACAAAAGCGCATTAATTAGATGTTCGAAATATTTAAAATTATACACATTGAAGCTAGGTCACTGGAGAAACTTAATTGCATTCAACATATCTGGAAAGTTATATAAATAGTGTACTATAAGGGTACACAAATAAGTATACTCCACTAAGGGTTATGAATCATCAAAAAGTGCTAATGTTGCATGTACAAACTTGTGAGTATAATCATTGTGGCGTAATGACACTAATTACACGTCATAAAAGGCGGGGGAAACCCAGTGACCTTTAGCACCAGTGGGCGAGTGTTCATGAAGTGAGAATCACAATAATACTAATAGACTCTTTCATGAGAATATGTATTGTTATCATACGCGTATAGCGTACATTTAATACATGAATGGGTTATGTCAACACCTGTTCGAGAGAAGTTACATCCACTGCTGTTAATTCTTAATTTAATTTGTAGAGGGTCTGTCAATGGAGGCTACATAAGACAAAACCCTTGGTGTTAAAAGTCTTCATGAACTGGTATATTGATTAAGTTAATTCAGCGTTGTTGGTATACACGTACGTATTATGAACTTGAACCCTTCTATTTGTTCGTTTCAAGGGCGGTTGTGCATTATTGTATACATAGCTTATATGTCATGTGTCATTAAAATACTATACGTTAGATCGCTATTGAATTGTGTCAGTCAGACATCATTACAGTGAGATCTCGCAATTGATCATTGAAGAGACAATTGTCATTCCTGCAGGGGTGTCGAGATGTGCGGAAAACACAATGCATTGGGGGGGGGGGGGGGGCGAGCATTGTTTGTGAACAACAGCTCGCCCCTCCAATGTATTGTGTTTTCCGAACAGATCGACACCCCTGCATTCATGTATGATATGCGGTAGCGTGGCGCATAACATAATTGTAGCTTTCTAATTGTACCCACTGCAGACACAGCACGGTCATGGCTGATAGTAAGGACCAGCCTCCCAAAGCCAAGGAGGTGGAGAGTCTGATGTGCTCGCTCTGTCTGGATGTGTTCGAGGAGGCCACGCTACTCAGATGTGGACACACATTCTGCAGGAAATGCCTGGAAAGGTACGTAGTTGTAGATTAGACTTGTAGTTGTATAAACCAAACCGGCTGACTTACTAGTACTCTTCTAAATCTTGATCGAGAGCGTAGCTATGTGTGACGGGGGTATTAGCGGTCAAAACGCTCTGATTTGTTGTCGGTATCTTGTACCATTCTTTGGAGGATGTAATGCGACTTGAATGAGTTGGCCATGAATGAGAAGAATTCAATTGATAACGCATGAATAGTGACTCAGTTGTGCCTTGAAATCAGAGCGTTTTGAAATGGGTCACTTTTGAGGCTCCCCCACATTCATCTCCCTGCAGCCGCCCTTTACTAAAATCATTATAAATGTTACATTTTCATACAGAAGAGTTGTTGGGCTTTCCGTTGATATCAATTTGAATCATGAATATTTTATTTGAAATGCTAAAAAATCCTCTCAAAAGCTCGAAAAAAATGCAACGCTCTGATTTTGTGTCAACTCCATATCTTTTTGTTTGATTTCACACTCGACCCATCTCCATATTCCGGTTCGCTGCACACACCCCATTTGCATAATCCTTACGATTAATATGCCATCGTAATGAAGAGATCATTTCCATTAAAATGGTATCAAATTCCAATGATTTTGATGAATGGAAAGGGTGGCAGTATTCAATAGAAAGTGAACTTTTAAAAAACTGATCAGCACAGTCATGCACTCGTAAAGTAAATGCATTGAGCCATTTTGCGACATTTCACTTCCTGCCTCCCCCTATTCTCTGGGCTACTGCAATCGCCCCAATTGCATAATCACTACACATAATGCACCATTTGAAAGGTATATAATGAGGCTTTATTGTGACACCCATTTCGAATATGCTTATTAAAAAATATGAGAGATATGATCGATCAAACTTGAGTTTCCGAACTTTTTTTGAGGGGTTTATATAATTGTGTCCACAATTGCTACTAAAGAATTAACGGAATATTGTTTTGTTTATTAAACTGAAGAATTAGTCGTATGTATCCCTTTTGTAATCGTATTTCTAAGTCTAATATGAAAGGGATAGTTGAGTTCTGGTAAAGAGAGTACAGTTTTGGTCAAACTGAATTTTAGTAACCAAAACCTGCACCATTACATTACAAACTGATAGTTATAACTCCACCATGCTCGAAAGGAATACAAAATTACTAAGTAAAAATCCCGTTATCATTCATTATATCCTTTAAAACTCAAGAGGGCGCTCTCTAAACCCCCATCGGTTTCAACCATTTTAAATACAATATTTTGCATGTGATGTTTTGTTGAAATAATTATTAGATAGAGAGATAATCAACAACTATTTAGAATCCTCTTTTGTAATTTTTTTAAAAGAGGAAGCATTTTTTTTATAAATGTTAATGTCTGGTTCAAAATTATCATACATGTGCCATTGTTAGTGCGCATTCAGCTGTGTAACCAAACCTTATCAAGAGATTGAGACGTAGTAGGAAGTTGGAAGGGGTAACATTGCTGGGGTACGTTGAATTTGCTTCCCAACATGTCCTGCATATGGGAGCTCGCTGGCGCTATTGACAGTACATTGATATTCTAAATTAACTTTGTAACGGGCGGGGAAAGAGAGAGGGGTTGATATTTCTTGATGAGGACACTTCCCTGGGGGCTCTCCCCTTTATTCTCACCCGATATTTGTGCTTCGCCACTGTTGAGCAACAGGCCGCTTCGGTAATGTATGCAAATAATATGCGTATGACGTCAGACTCTCCGTCAGCAAGCTTAACAAAAGTAACCATGTCCGTCAAGCTAGCTTGCCGGACTTAGTTACTACTGTTAAGCTTGCCGACGAGGAGTCTGACGTCATACGCATATTATTTGCATTCATTACTGAAGCGGTCTATACGTGCCTTCGCAGTTGTTGCGATCGCAAGAACACGTGACAAAATTCTAGTACGGAAGTAGATTCACGATCAGCTCTTCCATAGACTAACACGGGATTTTGTTCTCAAATCAACTCGCACAGGATCCGATATTTGGCAGAGATTTTCTTTTATCCAAGTATTATTTGTAAGGTAAGAAACCAACGTTTATGATCCTGTATTTTTATAACGATCCTTCAACAAATAAACCTTATAAAACGACGTTAAGTCGGCTAATAAGAGTGGGGCCCTGCCCAGTCCCATCTGTTCAAATGTGTGTGGAGTGCATGTGTGTGCCCGTATTTTGCGTCGGTGACTTGCCTTTTCCAGCTGCCAAACACTCCCAAATGTGCTTTAAAATTAAACCTATGCCTCATGGTTTCATACACCTGAGACATTCATTTGGTTAATTAATTTCTACTTAAAACACGTGTTTAGCAGTTGGAAAAGTAAAGTCACCGACGCAAAATACGTGCACTCACACACATTTGAACAGATGGGACTGGGCAGGGCCCCACTCTTATTAGCCGACTTAACGTCGTTTTATAAGGTTTATTTGTTGAAGGATCGTTATAACAATACAGGATCGTAAACGTTGGTTTCTTACCTTACAAATAATACTAGGATAAAAGAAAATCTCTGCCAAATATCAGATCCTGTGCGAGATTAATAATGTTGATTTGAGAACAAAATCCCGTGTTAGTCTATGGAAGAGCTGATCGTGAATCTACTTCCGTACTAGAATTTTGTCACGTGTTCTTGCGATCGCAACAACTGCGAAGCACGATGTACGAGCGGGTGTGTCATAGCTCGGTCAATGATGAATAGCTTATTGTGTGAACATCGCCCCTTTGTTCATAATCTTGAATAGTAAATGCTTAAAGGGATCTAGTAACTTTGTTGACATGTGCAAAAGGTGACGAATGGTTGATGCAATGTATATTGTTGTTATCTCATATATCCACAGGGTATTGTGTGAAAATTTCAAGTCAAATGGACATTGCATGGCCAAGTAATGGGCGAAAATGCAAAGTGATATTCACTAACTCACTGCACTCACTTTGTACACGGTTTCAACGGAGTTTTTCTTATCTGAATACTTCTATCGTACATATCTTTGTAACGAAAGGGAAATTTGAAAACCCGAAACCTGTCCCATGATTTTATTGTTAAAGGGAAAGTTGAGTTTTGGTAGAGAGGGCGCTAGACTACTTTTTTTTTGTGAGGTAATGACAAACTGAGTGTAAAATTTGAAAGAGCATAATATTTAAATAATAACATCATCTTTGTTTGATCAAAATCGGTTCAGAGACGGCTGAAATATCCATAAATATAACAATTTGTAATAAACCTGGGGCTCCAGGTTTATTAGAGAATTTTGAACCAGCCGTTAAAAATGCAAAAAAAATGCTTCCTCTTTTCAAAAAGTTACAAAATAGGTATTTAAATAGTTGTTGGTTATTTCTCTATCTAATCACTATTTCAACAAAGCATCACATGCACAATATTTTATTCAAAATGGTTGAAACCGATGAGTGTTTAGAGAGCGCCCTCTTACGTTTCAACGGCTCTTTTTGAATGATAACATGATCTTTACTACGTCATTTGTAATTTTGTGTTCCTTTCTAATTATAACTATTAGTTTGTAATGTAATGATGCAGGTTTTGGTTACTAAAATTCAGTTTCACCAAAACTGTACTCTCCTTACCAGAACTCAACTATCACTTTAATACCAATACAACAAGGTATGAGGGAAATTTGAGGATTTGGACAATGTTACTAAGTCCCTTTAATACTGGCGAAGCACAAATATCGGGTAGAAAGCGCCCCTCGATCCCCCCCCCCCCCCCCCCCGATGAATTAATCTTACCACACCACGCCACTGGAAATCGGAAATATTTTGTAGTTTCTTGCTGTTCATTCGAAATTTACTTTTTTCTGTTTTAGGGCAATTCCAGCGTGACAGACCGGACATCCACTCATGACTTTTTAACAGTATTGATTGATTTGTAGGCAAAGAGTTAAACATTAACAGGAGTTTTTATGCTCATGATATTAAATTGCAGTCATACTTTCAAAATATATGAGTTTAATTTTGTGTGACCTCTGACCTAGTCGTCAGTGGGTCGTTAAAGTCAGCGTGACAGACGGGACACTCTTTTACCATGCTTTGTTCACGACCTTACTTAATTTAAAATCCCTGCTCACTGTCCAGATGGTCTTACAAGGTTGCTCATGTCTGTGGGTTATTAATTGCCTAGGGCCAGTTGTATGCCACTACCAAGGGAAATCCCTTATGTTTGTCTTACATGTGAAAAAAAATCCAAAATAAGAGCGTGACAGACAGGACAAGAACAACGTGACAGACGGGACATGTACAATTCCTATGGGAGAATTGGACAAACTGTAAAATATATATTTCCAGTCATTTTGGGGAGTTTTTTTGAAATAAATTGTACCTTTACTGACACTAGTAGTTGCTAAAAGATAAAAGCAGCATTAATTTTGATATTTTAATTGATTGAGGTAGGTAAACTATGAAATAATCAAAATTTTCATAGTGCAACACGATATCCAATGCATGGGACTGTAGAAAATCCTAAAATCCCCCAAATTACCTAAAATGTTGTTTTTTGCAGGTTATTTAAGTTGATAAGTCATCCACTATTGTGATAAGCCTATTAAGTGACAGTTGGAGCTAAACAGATCATAAAACAGCAACAAACTAGTTGAATTAAGAAATGAATAGTAAAAAATAGCGTAATGGACGGGACAAAAACGTGACAGACGGGACAAGATAAAAACATTGATAATTATCTTCATAACATATATTTTAACAAAAATTGAGTGTTAATGTAAAGGTAATAGGCCTTAGTTAATAAATATAAAGTTTGACCCAAAACTAATCACAGGTTTTTGCTAGGAATTAATTAATCATTACAAAACGTGACAGACGGGACAAAAATTGAGTTGAACTTTGATAAATATACGAAATACAGGTATTTTGGGAAATTTTCAAAATTTATGTGAATTTTCACTTCTTTTCTGTTATTTGCATTCAGCTTTTGAATATGAATCTAGATATAATATGGATATTATCAGTTTCAAATTACCCTTTTTTATTACAAATATGTCTTAATCCAATTAATATGTCTATAAATGCAGATTTTGGGCAAAAATGGCAAAATATAAAAAAAGCAAATACGGTTACAGTAAGTTCAAGTCATGCATTATCAACTATCAGGAGAAAAACAAATCCACAACAAACTTTATTTTTTTAGTTTTAGTAGACATTTTCATGGAATTGCCCTTTATTAAATTGCCTGATTTAAACATCCTTTCTCTCTTTTTCTATCACCAATTGTTCATTAGGTATGACCAATGCCATGCACATCATCAGCAGCCCGAGCTGGAGTCACTATCCATGCTGTGCCCGCTGTGTCGACAAGAGACGAACCTCGGCGGCGGAGGAGTCGCGGGCCTGCCGTCAAACGTCTCACTCAACCACCTCGTCGAGGAATTCAACGACACCTCGAACCCGCTCAGGAAGCTGTACGATGATCGCCCAAGATGCTCCCAGTGCTGGGAGAATCGGAAGGACCAGGGGGAACGTACCGATGACCCTGACTCGTACGCTGTTGTCTTTTGCTGCGATTGTGACTGGTACCTGTGCGAGGGTTGTCTTACAGCCCACAAAAAGTTCGAAAAGAAAATGTTTAAAGGTCACCGAGTGATTTCTGTAAAGGAGATGATAAGTGGTGAGCGGGGAAGCGCTGCAAGTGAGTTCGAAAAGTGTTCCGAGCACTCTTCCGAGGCCAGGGATTTTTATTGCGTTGATTGCCGTGCAATCGTCTGCCACAAGTGTACGGTCGTGAAGCACAACATAAGAGATCACAATATCAGGGAACGTATCGAAGTTGAAAGTGAGATCAGAGAAAAGATTTCAGGACTGGTAAAGCGATGGGACAAGGAGAAAGACGTCCTGGAAGCCTTCATCAGGGACGTGGAGCGGGAACGGAGAAGCGCAAAGGAATCATTGCAGGAGGTAATTCAACAGATTGATCGTACGTTCGCAGAACTCCAGACACAACTTCAGGAGAGGAAGGCCAAATTGAAATCGGAAGTGGTGGAGATAGAAGCATCGTGCGACGAGAAATTGGACGCAATAAAATTGGTCGCCCAGAAGATGTCTTCACAAGTATCAACTGCTCGAAACATCCTGGAGCGTCGAGAAGGACACAGTTGTCTGGAGGGAGACGCACTGGTGTCTCACGAGCACTTGTTGACCGAACTGGAAGAGCTGCTTGGGACCAGCCAAAGATGGATCAAAGAATCACAAGGGCAGCTAGAAAGCGTCACACGCAAAGCCATGCGCTCAAAATTACATGTTCAGCCAGCTGACATATCAAACATGTCCAATATTGGTCGAGTAGCTGTCAAATCATGGAAACTATTCAAAGAAGTTGAGTTACCATATGAGGAACCAATGAATGGACTGGCTGTTCTGTCACCCGAAAGCGTTTTGATTGGGTACTGTAAGCAGCCATCCGACCAGTTTTCGTTGAACGGATTGAGGACTTCCAGGAAACTTGACTCAAGGGCACGGGACGCCACAGTTCTATCTGATGGACGTATTGCTGCAATACCAACGAAAGGTTGCCTCAAGCTGTTTGATGCTGATGGCAAGGACACGCTGACTGTCTTCAAGACACGCAAGACCAACTCAGAAACGATGGTAGACAGCGATGGGGACGATCGGATATATGTATGCTACTGGGATGAGAAGCTCATCCAAGTATTCACCCCCGATGGAGGCGATCCCATCAGAGAAATTAAAGTGTCAGCAGAACCTGAACAGATCCACACTACACATTGTGGTTGTCTTGTCATACAGTCCTCTGACGGTGTGATGGTGCTGGAAGAAAGTGGCAAGGAGATTATCCTCACGAGCAACGTTAACGTTGACGCATATCCAGCGGTGGACGAATACGACAACATCTACATTGCAGATATTAACAAATCAACGCCCATAGTGACAATAAAGAAGTACTCGATGGATGGAGTCGTAGTTGAGCCAATCCTGGATGGTGTGAAGATAAAGATACCTAAACGCAGCTGGTATTACATGAAGTGTCCTTCTCCAGATGCTATCGTCCTCTGCACAGCAGGGATGATGTATGTCTTCAAGAATGGATTTGAGTAGAGCGAGTAAGAGACTTTTGCACTGCTAGAGTATATCTATAAAAATAGCTTTGACTCGAGTAAGTTGAGAACCTTTGCATCGCTGGAATGACATGAATGATGTATGTCATTAATAATGACATCCACCATGTACAATTGAGCAAGTAAAGGATGTTGGCACCTCTAGGGCGATGTATATCTACCATAATAGTTTTGACTGGTGCAAGTTAAAGATATTTGTCTGTTTGTATCGCTGGAATGATGTATGTTTTCATGAATTACTTGTGACTTTAGATAATGACGATAACATTATTTTTGCACCGCTACAGTGATGTATATCTACCGGAATAAGTTTGATTGAAGCAGGTTAAGGACATGCCACGCTAGAGTGATGTATAACTCAAAATAATGACTTTGAAAATAGTGAGTAATGATCATTTACATCGCCGGAATATTTTATTTCTAGAATAGTACCCTAACTATGTTAAGGTCTTAGGTAAGGAGATGTGCATGGCTGGAATGATTTTGACTTAAGCAAGCAAAGGACATTTGCACTTCCTATAAATGGTTTATATCCTTTAAGATTGACATTGACCACAAAACAAATAAAGTACATGAAATACGTTTTTACGATCAGAGCTATACGATGAGGGCGTTTCTGGAGTAGTAACATCTTTTTTGCACGTCTCGAAAAAGGACACTATTTTACCGAAATTGGGACCTAAATAAATTGTTTTTTTCGATCCCCTGAATCTACATTAAAAAGTGTTTTGAGCTTGGAAATGGATCATCAAAAACGACATCAACCTAAAAGAACGGCAGCTATGAATAAACCAAAAATCTATGCATCGAATTCGACTACTACACGGAGACCTTCAGCCCGCCAAATTTGAACGCACGTAGCCCCGGGAGCATGAGCCCGGTAACTGCTACGCCCGAACCCCGGGAGAGGCAGCCAACTGACGTGGAACAAGACGGGAGCGACTATCAACGGAAGGTTGCCTCCAACTATTTGATGCTGATGGCGAGGACACACTGACTCCCTTCACGACATGTAAGACAGGCCCAATAACGACGGTAGACAGCGATAGGGACGATCATATTTATGCATGCGTCCGGGATGAAAAACTAATTCAGATATTCACCCCCAATGGAGGTGATCCCATCAGAGAGGTAAAAGTGTCATCAATACCTTACCAGGTCCACACGACCAATTGCGGCCGTCTCGTTATCAATTCCGGCGATGGTGTGAGGGTGCTAGATGAAAGCGGCGAAGGATCGATTTCCCTCACGAGCAGCCTTGTCGCATACCCAGCGGTTGACAAAAACGACAACACATACATTGCAACAATTAACGCATCAACTACAACAGTGACAATAGCGAGGTACTCAGTGGATGGAGTGTTGGTGGAGACGATCCTTGATGATGTCAGGATAAAAATACCTAAACGTGACTGGTGTTACATGAAGTGTCCTTCTCCAGATGCCATCGTCCTCTGCACAGCCGGGATGATGTATGCCTTCCAGAATGGATTTGACAAGAGCGAGTAAGGGAACTTTGCGCTGCTAGAGTTTATCTACAAAAATAGCTTTGACTCAAGTAAGTTGAGAACCTTTGCATCGCTTGAATGACATGAATGATGTTTGTCATTAATGACATCCACCATGTACAATTGAGCAAGTAAAGGGTGTTGGCACCTCTAGGGTGATGTATATCTACCACAGGGGCGTCGATGACGGGGGGGATGGGGGGATATATCCCCCCCCCCCCAATATTTGAGGTGGGGGGATGGCCTGTATTATCATCCCCCCCCCCCCCCACCCAATATTTGGGAGGGTAAAACAAAAACAAATAAAGTATACTGGCGCATGTAGTTGTGGAAGAGGCTACTATCGTATGTCTTATGTTCGAAAGTCCTTACTCATTCCTCCATAAGCAAAAGAAGTGCGATCCGCCCTTTGGTTTTCTGCAAACTTGATTTCATTAATTGTGTTTATCTATAACACGGTAACTCAGAAACAAGTTTATGAAACGTGAAATTGATGCCTTAGGTATGCTCCAGATTGCACAATTTCAAGCCCCAAAATGCAAAAGCTTCCTACCGTGGGAGGGGGGACACCCCCCTCCCACAACCACCACCCCCCCCCCCCCCCCCCCCCAGGCGCGGATCTACGGGGGGGGGGGGGGTTAGGGGGTTTAACCCCCCCCCCCCCCCCTTGGGCTGCCAAGTGAAAATGTGATGTGCATAGACAAACGCCATCATGGGTTTAACCCCCCCCCCCCCCCCCCCCCACCTTGGGCTGCCAAGTGAAAGTGTGATGTGCATAGAAAAACGCCATCATTGTGTCCAGACCCACACAGTATCCGTATCGTCATTGGGTCAAACCCCCCCCCCCCCCCTTAGCAAAATAGCCCCCAAAAAATCGCCTCGCCGCTACGCGGCTCGTGGACGATGCTCCGCATCGTCATTGGGTCAAACCCCCTGATCATCCCCCCAACCATGAGAAGAAATCGACGCCCTTGAATTCTACCAGAATAGTTTTGACTGGTGCAAGTTAAAGATATTTGTCTGTTTGTATCGCTGGAATGATGTATGTTTTCAAGAATTACTTGTGACTTTAGATAATGACGATAACATTTTTTTTGCACCGCTACAGTGATGTATATCTACCGGAATAAGTTTGACTGAAGCAGGTAAAGGACATGCCACGCTAGAGTGATGTATAACTCCAAACAATGACTTCGAAAATAGCGAGTAATGATCATTTACATCGCCGGAATATTTTATTTTTAGAATAGTACCCTAACTATGTTGAGGTCTAAGTTAAGGAAATGTGCATGGCTGGAATGAAGTATGTCTCCAAGAATTACTTTGACTTAAGCAGGCAAAGGACATTTGAACTGCCTGTGAATGGTTTATATCATTTAAGATTGGCATTGACGACAAAACAAATAAAGTACTTACATACGTTTGGGTGATGTATATCTTCAAATTTTACTTTGAACTTAGCAAGTGATTCAAACACTTTGGGACGATGTATTTATATGTACAAGAGAGAATTGATTAAGCAAGTTGAGGACGTTTGGAACGCTGGAGATTAATGATAGGTCCCGCTGGATTGATATGTACAAAAATGCTTTGTCTATATGAAGTAAAGGACATTTTGAAACTCTGGAATGATGCATGTCTTCAAATATGGCATTAACATTCACATGCTACTTGAGCCCCCACTTCTACATTTAAAGAATTATTTTATTGGCCTAATATTAATTGCTGCTCTTGACTGGGACAGATCAGGGGCATATTTCGACCTGATAAATTGTACAACTCATGTTTAGAACGTATCCAAAAGCAGTGTAGGAAAAGGTAAACAAAATATTTCCTTCTTTTGGCTACTCTTTTGGAAAATCTCACGGCCTCCTAGACTGTCATAAGACTTAAAGGGATCTAGTAACTCTGTTGTCTTGTGCACAAACTGGCAAATTGTTAAAGAAATTTGTATTTCTGTGATGTGTGAAAATTACATGGTAATTGAATGTCATATGATCAAGAAAATTGATATTTGCTAATGCATACTGACGTTGTACACAGTTATAATTATCCACTGGAAAATTATAAATCCGAACACTTCAATCATACTTACCTTTATAACGAAAGGTAAATTTGGAAACCAACCATCTCTTCCATGCTTCTATAGGTACTAAGAATTCAATAAGGTATGTGAGAACCGCTAGCATGGCAAGAATTCCAAGTAAGTTTTGAGAATTGTGTAAGTCCATTTAAATGTATTGCATGTTACTAAAGCCCTCTGCAGACAGAGCCGACTCGACCCGATCCGACTTGTTTCAATCAGGCTAGAGTTGGGCCCGGTCGGTGGGATCCGATTCATCGTGTTGAATGAATCTGCCCCAATTGACATCCGACTGTCTCTCGACTGGCAAAATGTGTGTCGCGAGGCACTGAAAGCTCTGTCTGCAGAGGGCTTTAGTCTTCTAGGATTGACTTATGAATATATTTCTCATACATAAAAGAGTATTAGTCATGTCATGAAATGTGGATTCGAACAAAACATAGTTTAAATTTTAAAATGGGAGGAAACACCGAAACAGACCACGAATAAATCAGTTATTTAAGGCTAGGACTAGCTTAGACTATACTAAAGTAACTTCATCCATCCAACGGAGTTCGTGATACCAGAGTTCACAGTAGAAAAATAAAATGCATTTTTTTTTTTTTTTTTTTTTTTTTTTTTTTAGTGTGAACTGTTTGTCCATCTCGGTAGATCTATGCGTTTTATCTCCATGTTCAATGTAATGATGATACTAATAATGTTTGCGATTTATATAGCGCCTAATATGATTGAAAATCTTCTCTTGCATGTAGGTAAGCGCTTTACATTATTACCCCGGTCATCGGACACACACTCACAATTAATATGCACTTTAATCAACTAAACATTTAAAAGTTGACAGGTTAACGTGTAAATTATGCAATACTAATTTTCTATTTTACTGTCAATTATTGTATAGCAAAAATGAGACAAAATTGAAAACAGTTATTGGGGAATTCTTTCTGTGCTCTCTTTTAATCACATTATATTTCTGGTCAGTTTTCTTATATGTTTGAATTAATTATTAAAAATAGCTGCATCACTTCGGTGATCCCTCGCATATATCCCCAAGTTGATTTCCATCCTGCGGGTTTATGTCAGGTTCATAATAGCTTCTGACCACTTGAGCAATGAAGAATTAAGGGGTTTCAGGGACGAGCACCGTCATAGGGTTTTCTATGGCTCAGTCTGTAATAGCACCGGTCTAGCAATCCGGAGGTCTCTGGTTCGAATCCCGTTGGAATCCCATTTTTCTTTGCTCTCTGTTAATCACATTATATTTCTGGTCAGTTTCCTTATATGTTTGAATTAATTGGGGAATTATAGAAGCACTAGGTTGCTTGTTACATTATAAAATCACGAATTTGTTGTAAATTAGTATACGGTAACATAAAACAACATGCAAATGTAATTAAATAGAAAAAAAGACTGATTCAAAATTATATACTTTTTGGCCAATGATGTGTATTCATTTTATTTTAGCATGTTACAAAATACATACTTATCATCATAGAATCAAGATGACAAAGAAACCATGACTGATTGATTGTGTTATTTTATCTTGACTTAAAGTCGTATGCCGAGTAGCCTACAACATAATCATACGCCCACTGTAATCATGGTAAACGAGAGCTTCGTTCTGTATAGCATAAGTATGCCGGTGTATTTGCGCAGGTTAGTGTTTGTGTGTGTGTTCGTAGGTGTGTTTTTATGTTCATGTGTGTATTTAGATGTGTGCTTATGTCTGTGGATATGCAGCAATGTTTGTACATGCGCATGCCTGTGTGTGTATGTCTGCTTTATCGTGTATGTGTTAGTAAGTGTGCATGTATGCATAGGCGTACCCGGGGGGGGGGGGGGGGGTTGGGGTTCAACCCCCCCCCCCTTTGACCAAAAAATGACTGTTTTGGTGGTTTGAACCCCCCCCCCCCCCCCCTTTTCAAATTTTAACTGGTCTCAAGACCAAATTTTAGCGGTCTCGACCGTCATTTTCGATGGTCTCGGCCTCGCAAAGTGCGAAAAACCGTGGTCTCGGCCTCGAAAATGTCGAAAAATTTTGGTCTCTGCTTCGAAAATTTTCTTCGACTACCCCCCGCTTACAGGATTCTCAACCACTGGGTCTTGGTCTCGGTCTCGAAAATTGTGGACCAGACCTGGTCTTGGTCTCGGCTTCAAAATTTTTCGACGACTACCCCCCCCCCCCCCCCCCCTTTAAAAAAATCCTGGGTCACCACTGCATGTATGTGTGTGTGGGTTTTGTTGCGTGTGTGTGTGCGTGCGTTTATGTATGTCTGTGTGTGTGTGCCAATCATATCAATATAATAAAAAGTTTTATCACATGACTTAGTAAATACAGTACATGCCGCTGCGGTGTTATATTTTTGGATATACCATGGCAATATTACACCCCTGTGTTTGACAATCAGATGATAAAACAGTTGTTAAATTTGCTGTCGGGAAAATCACGGAATATTCCTACCCTCGGGATTTCAAATGCTATTCGGTGAAGAAAATAAGTCCCTCGACTTCGTCTCGGGACTTATTTACTCTTCCCTCAATAGCATTTAAAATCCCTCGGGATGTAATATTCCGTGCTATACCCTCCACCGCCATTTAACAACAGTATAATATAAAATAAAATAGTGTACTATAAGGGTACACAAATAAGTATACTAATACTAAGGGTTATGAATCATCAAGTACTACATGCATGTGCAAACTTGTGAGTATAAACATTGCGGCGTAATGACACGAATTGCACATCATAAAAGGCGGGGAAAACCCAGTGACATTTAGCACCCACCAGTGGGCGAGTGTTCATGAAGTGAGAATCACAATAATGCTAATAGACTCTTTCCATGAGAATACGTATTGTTATCGTACGCGTATAGCGTACATGTAATATATGTTTGGTTATGACAACACCTGTTCGAGAGAAGTTACATCCACTCCTGTTAATCTAATTTGTAGAAGGGTCTGTCAATGGAGCCTACATAAGACAAAACCCTTGTTTTCTCATTTCTCATTGTACCCACAGACACAGCACGGTCATGGCTGATAGTAAGGACCAGCCTCCCAAAGCCAAGGAGATGGAGAGTCTGGTGTGCTCGCTCTGTCTGGATGTGTTCGAGGAGGCCACGCTACTCGGATGTGGACACACCTTCTGCAGGAAATGCCTGGAGAGGTATGTTATTGAATTGTATGTAGCTGTAGATTAAACTTGTATCACATATTCAAATTGAATAGAGCATCAGATATTGTTGTCATGCCTGCCAAGTCACGGTCACGCTGTGGTAGAGAATGCGCGACCAAAATCTGCCCACGAATTCTATCAATCAATATTGAAATTAATATTAATTTGTATGAATACTGGTTCGGCTTTTTGTCTTTCAATACAACTGTCGTGGTGTTTGATACCACGTTATACCCCCGTCACACCTACTACGCTTCTACTACGCTCCTAATCCCCATTAATAAATTTGGATGCGTGAGGCGAAGCATTGTAGGAACGACTCCGAACGAGTAGCTAGAGTGGCCTTTTACAAAATGTCTTTTGTTCAATGGGGAATGAATGGGAGGATTATCTCACATGCGTGAAAGGATAGCCTCTCATGCTTGAACAGACAATGGCTCCCTGAACAAAAGTTCAGATCGTGGCACCGCCAAGTTTGTTTTGAACACACCCAAAACGAACGTAGTAGAAGCGTAGGGGTGACTTTTGTTCAGGGGGGTATTGTCTGTTTATGCATGGGAGGTTTTCTTTTCGCGCATGTGAGATCATCTTCCCATTCATTCCTCATTGAACAAAAGAAATTTTGCAGATATATTCCAGTGCTTGTGATCAGCTATTGTCCGAGAGCGTAGTAGAAGCGTAGCTCGGTGTGACGGCACCATAACGATTCGTCAGTAATACCCCCTTCTTCCTCTTGCTCACACCTGCAATAATTTGAAGAAAAAAATGTAATACAAAACATTAGCAGAACGGATGATCTTTGCAATGGTATGGAGCATCCTTTCTAGTTGTCTTGCCGTTGGCACGTCTCAGAAGGGAATGCCATTCTAAGAAATTAAATCCTGACATATAGCGTGCCCCAAATAACTCATGGGACCCTAGAGGATAGAACTCCTTTACACCACTTTTGACCTACTGCCACTAGGTCGAATCTGGAAGATTAACTTTATAATCTATGTTAACAAAGGGGGATAATCTAGCATCAGTTGTAAATGTTTGGGGTATTGTAAATGTGTTCACAAGTTGTGCCAAGTAAAATAGAAACGATTACTTTTGATGGTAGGGTGGAGGGAAGAGAATTCGACTAGCATAACTTAATGGACAATGAAGACAATCTATACAAATTCCAATGTGACTGAGAGTAAGATGCATGTGGCGTACTGAAGTGTGACTTATTTTTTTTAATTTTTGACCGCGCGGTCGCTAAGAAGGCGATTGTCCAACTTGAACCCACCACCAAAATTCCAAACGAAATTAGAACATGTAATGTACATGTGATGTAATAGGCACAGGGACATATGGGAGCATGCCCACATACCCCCCTCCCCCCCCCCCCCCCCAAAAAAAAAAATAATAATAAAAATAAAAAATTAATGGAATAAATTAATTAATACAAATAACATAATATTAATAATTTGATGAAAATCATAAAAAAAACATTTAAGGCAAATATATACAAAATAAGAAAAGATGTTAGTGCATGCCCCTAATAAAATTGCGTGCCCATAACCTCCCTCCAATTTTTTTTAAAAAGGACAGAACACCCCAACGGCTGAAAATAGTAATTATCTTTAGTGACAAGAAATTCACTATTTTCTATTAAATAAATTGCCTCATTTTCGTAAACATAATCCATTATGTATCCCTTGTTTCTATCAAACAAATCCTAATCAGGTATGACCAATGCCACGCACACCATCAGCAGCCCGAGCTGGAGTCACTATCCATGCTGTGTCCACTGTGTCGACAAGAGACGAACCTCGGCGCCGGAGGAGTCGCGGACCTGCCTTCAAACGTGTCCCTCAACCACCTCGTTGAGGAGTTCAACGACACCTCGAACCCGCTCAGGAAGCTGTACGACGATCGCCCAAGATGCTCCCAGTGCTGGGAGAAACCAGAGGGCAAGGATGACGAGGCCGATGACCCTGACTCGTACGCTGTTGTCTTCTGTTGTGATTGTGACATGTATCTCTGCGGAGATTGTCTGACAGCCCACAACAGATTTGAAAAGACCATGTTCAAAGGACACCGAGTGATGTCTTTAAAGGAGATGATAAGTGGTGAGTGGAGAAGCGTTGTCAGTAAGTTTGAAAAGTGCTCCGAGCACTCTTCCGAGGCCAGAGATTTATACTGCGTTGATTGCCGTGCAGTCGTCTGCCACAAATGTACGGTCGTGAAGCACAGCATAAGAGATCACAAGATCAGGGAACGTATCGAAGTTGAAAGTGAGATCAGGGGAAAGATTGCCGGACTGGTGGCACGATGCAACAAGGAAAAAGACGACTTGGAAGCCTTCATCAGGGACGTGGAGAAGGAACGGAGAAGCGCAAAGGAAACACTGCAGGAGGCGTTTCAAAATATCGACTGTACGTTCGCGGATCTCCACAGAAAACTTGATGAGAGGAAGAGCAAATTGAAATCGGAAGTGGAGGAGGTCGGTGTATTTTGCAACGAGAAATTTGACTCATTAAAGATAACTGCTCAGAAGGTGTCTTCACAAGTATCAACTCTTCAAGACATCCTTGAGTGTCGAGAGGGACATAGCTGTCTGGAAGGAGACGCACTGCTGTCACATGAGCACTTGTTGACCGAGCTGGAAGAGCTGCTTGAGACCAGTCGAAACTGGATTAGAGAGTCACGAGGGATGCCAGAAAACGTCACACTCATTGCCACTCGTTCAACATTTCATATCCAGCCAGTTGACACCAACATGTCTACTATTGGTCGAGTAGCTGGGAAAACATGGAAACTGTTCAAAGAAGTCGAGTTACCGTATGACGAACCCATGAGTGGACTGGCCGTTCTTTCTTCAGAAAGTGTTTTGGTCGGGTACTCTAATCACTCCCCCGACAAGTTTTCGTTAGATGGGTCGAGGACCGCTAATAAACTTGTCACGATGATCCGGGACGCCACAGTTCTCTCTGATGATTGTTTTGCTGCGATACCAACGATAGGTGGCGTCCAACTACTCGATGTTGATGGCAAGCGCATGCAGTCTTGCTTCACGACACTCAAGACCAAGTCAGAAATGATGGTCGACAGCGATGGGGAAAATCAGATATATGTATGCTACTGGGATGAGAAGCTCATCCAAGTATTCACCCCCGATGGAGGCGATCCCATCAGAGAAATAAAAGTATCATCAAAACCTCTACAGGTCCACACGACACATTTCGGTAGTCTTGTCATTAAATCCTGTGATGGTGTGATGGTGCTGGATGAAAGTGGCAAGGAGATTTCCCTCACGGAAAGTTTTGTCGCATATCCAGCGGTGGATGAATGCGACAACATCTACATTGCACAGATTAACGTCTCAAATTCCACAGTGACAATCAAGAGGTACTCACTTGATGGAGTCTTACTTGAGACAATCCTGGATGATGTCAAGATAAAGATACCTAAGAGTGGCTGGTATTACATGAAGTGTCCTTCTCCAGATGCTATCGTCCTCTGCACAGCCGGGATGATGTATGTCTTCAAGAATGGCTTTGACTTCACCGAGTAAGGGACTTTTGCATTGCTAGAATATCTAAAAGACTATTTCTGACTCGAGCCAATGTTTCAAGAATATTTTGACTCGTGAAAGTAATCACGGTCAACGACTTTTCCACTGCTTGGGTTTTGTACTGTACATCATACAAAATATATTTTACTACAGTATATCTATTAGCGAGTAAGGGACGTTTACACCCCTGGAACGTTGTATATCTACAGGAGTATCTTGACTGGACATGCTGGAGGAAGTCAAGGACATTTGCCGGCTGGATTGATATGTCCAATAATGACTTCACTAAGAAAGAAAATGACTTTGCACCACTAGCATTACCAGAGTGATGTATATATACACGAATAGTTTTGACTGGAGCAAGTAAATGACATTTGCCCCGTTGGATTAATGTACAAGAGTGTCTTGACTAAGCAAGTTAAGGACGTTTGAACGGCTGAAAAGAAGATTGTCTATACAAGTATATAGTTTGGACCGGAACAAGTTAAGACATTGGGAAAACTGATCCGAAATGTACATGCAATTAGTTAAAGAAAATCGTTTCCCGGCGAAGCCCTATGTACTTTGCTCATTGTCATTATTTTATAGCTCATAGTCGTACGCATTGTTGTAGAGATGATGTAACTTTTGTTTCCCTCTTTTTTTTTCCCAATCACTAGATTCTTTTTAGAAAATGTAGTGATATGTTATTAATTTCAGTTTAGAATAAGCTCACTGATAAGTTTAACATGCTGAAGCCAAGACATGTACATACAAATATGTACATATCCATTTAATTGATGGAACACGTACGTCATTTTTGGTCCAGATCGTTTTAATGTCTTAATAATATTAACCTTATCAACGAGGCCTCCTTGACCTTATATATAGCTAGCGGATTATAATATAATTACAGGTGATTCTATTTTGTACAGCTGTTAAATACCAGCGATATTTGCGTATTTGTTGTACAGTATTGATTTCCCATTCCTTCTCATGATCGAGCATCATTGGCACAATCCACAAAGCTTACTTAGAACTCTAGCGGTTCTCGTATACCTCGTTGTATTCGTATTACCGATAGAATCATGGACCCGATTTTTTTTCCGAATTTCCTTTTCGTTAAAGATATAACTATGATTTATGATGTCCGGCACAATGTGGCACAAATGTGGCCCAAATGTTGCATTTTGTAGCTCGTTTCGTAATTACAATGATAGTTCTAATTCGCTGTCAAACTGTATTCGAGTAGGTCCTTTTGTATCTTCTTGCATTATTTTCTATAGTTGCAATATAAATATTTGTAGAAGTATCCAATAATACATTCAGCTTGTTTCTGACACAAGTCCGCGCATATCACAAGCGTTCATATATGTAGCAATGACGATGGAGAATACTAGCAGTAACTTCACCCAAAATGTTTGATAGCAAAGCCCTCTGTAGACATGTAGATATGAAGTTTAACGTTGTAAACATTTTGTTCATATCGGCAGAGGTCCGTAGCCAGGGGAGTGCGTGCGTTGGGTGTGGCCACCAGTGTTCTCGGTCCCAGGCCACGATCGGTCTTGGCCTCCCTAACCCCCCCCCCCCCCCCCCCTCCCCTGTATTCTGTTTACACATCTCAATCAGAGGTCTCGATCGGCCCAGGCCACGATTGGTCTTGGTCTCGTTTTTGTCCAACCCCCCCCCCCCCCCCCCCCCCAACCTTTGAACAATTATAGGCTGCGGGCGTGGACATGTACATATTTTCTTGTCCACTCTCATTATGTATACATTGTTTAATGAAAATTGTGTCAATGCATTGTAAGTTTTTATTTCGTACATGTTATTGCTCAAATATTTCATTTCAACGCGGTTCCTGTCAAAATCTTTACAGATAAGTTATGATATATTCATTCCATGGTTGGTGATAAATGCGTTTTTTTTTTTCTTCATTGTTTGTGTGTTGGGCGTTTCCCAGTATTGTCGTTAGGATTTGAAAGGTCTGTAAACACTTTTGCTAATTATGTTTAAAGTTTTGTAGAATGTATTAAAATGACATAACATCATTTAATCAAGATGACAAATTTAAGAAACAGATTATATTATTTTATCTTTAAAGTCTTATTCCTCCATGTACAAAAATATATCATTCATCTTGTTTTATGAGAAGCCTCTTTGTGTATGCTTTGCACATCAGCACGTGTGCTCGTGCGTATGTTTGTTTGTGTGTATGTCGTATGTTTTTGTACTTCCGTGTGCATATGCGGTTTAGTGGGTTCCATTGTGTGTGTGTGTGTGTGTGTGTGTGTGTGTGTGTGTGTGTGTGTGTGTGTGTGTGTGTAAATTATACACGGGTTGTCATATTATAAATTATTGTATTGTGCCGTTCACCCATGCATGAGCTCAGTGCATGTAATTATGTAAACATGGTTAAGGTTGATGTGAAAAATCACAACTCTGGTAGGGATCGAGACCACATATATTGCGACTCGAACATCCTTAACATGCGTACATAGGTGAACATGATGATGGGCATAATACTATCTTCAAAATAAAACCTATTAAAACAAATAATGAAAAATAAATCAATTTGGAGCAAAGAATCGTAGCATGGATTAAAACATGTATTGGGCTCTATGAACATGTATTATGAGAGCGTTTGGAAGGAATGCTCCCCAGGGAGTGGAGATGGTGCACACAATGTGTGCTGGTTTGCATTGTATCCTATGACCGGGGTAATACTAGTGTAAAGCGCTATGAAACATTTATGTATTAAGCGCTATATAAGAAACTACATTATTAATATTAACAACTAGAAGTGGCATAAAATTAATCACAAAATAATATCAGTTTACCTAGTAGGGGTAGCGGCCTTTTTTTAGAACATGACGTTGTAGACGGTTACAGCTAGCGCGTTATTCCAAAGATTCGTTATTCTGAAGGTTCGTTTATGTACTAGCCTCTTTTTATTTTCGGATTAACGACCTTCGGAATATCGAACCCGATTTCGTTTTCAGATAAAAGAATCTTCGGAATATCGAACCCTATTTCATTTTCGGATAAACGAACCTTCTGAATAACAAACTTCCCGAATTTCGAACTTTCGGAGTAATGCAACAAATGTTCGGATTAACGAACCCTATTATATTTCATTATAATTCATTGTCGGATTAATTAACCCTCAGGTATAAGAAAAGTGTGTGTTCGGAATAACGAACCTTCGGAATGACGAACCCTTGGAATAACGAACCTTCGGAATAACGAACCTTCGGAATAACGAACCTTCGGAATAACGAGTCTTCGGAATAACGAACCTTCGGAATAACGAACCTTAGGAATAACGAACCTTCGCAATAACGAACCTTCGCAATAACGTACCTTCGGATTAACGAACGTTAGGAATAACGAACCACACCCGTTGTGGGCTGAGGTTACCGGTTTAGAAACGTCATTTTGTTCAGAAACGTGCATTTTCGCGATCTCCAGAAGTCCACGGGACCCGTGTGAACAGTTTAACCCTTAGTGTACGTCGCTTTTTTATTGTGTCTATACTCCATAAAGGTCTTGAATGTTCTTTTCTGCCATTCACACTAAAACGGGCAATGATATCATCACACTTCATCTCCTTCTTGTTTTAATATTATTTTAGAAACTTTTAGAAATAGTGTACTATTAAGGGTATACAAATACAAGTAAGTATACTAAAAAGATAATAGGAGCATAGGCGCCGGAAGTGGGGGGGTCAGGGGGGCGGCCAAAACGCGTTTTTGCCCCCCAAAAAAGCCCCCCCCCCCCCCTCAAAAAAAAAAAAAAAAGAAAAGAAAGAAAAAAAAAAGAAAAAAAAGGAAAAGAAAAATTAAATGTATCAGCCAATACTTGTTAATTCTAACGTTTAAAAACTAAGTTATACATCCATTTAACGTTTTTGCTGCGCGCTTCGCGCGCAAACAAATTATCTGAGTTTGTTGTGTAACTTGCGTATGGTACGTCTGGGGTGGATTTTTCTGTACCGGTCCACGTAGTTCCTGTGTAGGCTGTTATTGCTCTGGCTGTTTGTATGACGTGCACCAAATTGCACCATTTCAAGTATATGAATGCAAAATCTTCCCCGTGGGAGGGGGATACCCCCTCCCAAACCCACCCCCTCTGGCTCTGCCCCAGCCCTCGGTCACTTCGCTCCCTCGGGACTCATTTTTGGCTGTAAGCTATGTTGTTGGATCATACATAATGTGGCATATGGTTTGTGTTTTTATGCACCAAAGTGCACCATTTCAAGTATATAAATGCAAAATCTTCCCCGTGGGAGGGGGATACCCTCTCCCAAATCATCCCCCTCTGGCTCTGCCCCAACACTCGGTCGCTTCGCTCCCTCGGGACTCATTTTTGGCTGTAAGCTTTGATGTTGGATCATACAAATGTGGCATATGGTTTATGTTTGTATGCACCAGAATGCACCATTTCAAGTATATAAATGCAAAATCTTCCCCGTGGGAGGGGGATACCCCCTCCCAAACCCTCCCCCTCTGGCTCTGCCCCAGCCCTCGGTCGCTTCGCTCCATCGGGACTCATTTTTGGTTGTAAGCTATGTTGTTGGATCATGTTTTTATGCACCAGATTGCACAATTTCAAGTCAGAAAATGCAAAAGCTCCCTACCGTGGGAGGGGGGGACTCCGCTCAGTCACTTCGCTCCCTCGGGCTTGGTCGCTTTATCCTCGCAATGTCTCACTCTCACCTCTGGCTCAAAGTTGGCAACTCTGTGAGTGTGGTTGGGCATGAGCCCCTAAACACATAAATCGTGAGCCCCCGTACGGTTTTGCCACCCCAATCCAAAACTGCTTCCGGCGCGCCTGAATAGGAGTTAGTTGTATTATGATATGGTTGCGTTCGAAATCTTTGTTGGTGTATGAACAAATAGTAAGCGGAGCTGGTATTGCATATACATGCATAATTGTGTGCAAGCCAATATCAAGATTGTGGCATAATGACAATAAACGCACGTCATATAAACGGCGGGGAAAACCCGGTGACCTTTAGCACCAGTAGGCGATTGTTCATGAAGTGAGAATCACTATCAATCTAGACCTTTCCATGAGAGCATGACTATTGAGTCTATTGTTATGTACATGTGTTATGACAACATGTGTTCGAGATAAATTATACTCATCTGCTGTTAATTTGTACGTAGTAGGGTCTGTCAAGGGAGGCTTCATAAGACAAAGCCCTTAATTGTTGTTAAAAGTCTACATGAACTGGTCTAGATCAACGTTGTTGGTTTACGGTACGTATTATGAACTTGAACCCTTCTATTTAGTTTTAGGGAAGGTTGGGCATTATTGTATACCTAACTTCATTAACATGCATGTACTATACGTTAGATCGCTATTGAACTGTGTCAGTCAGATATTTGTTCGAACTCTCGCCATTGATTACTGAAGGGACACTTGTCATGCCTTTATGTTATAAATGTGGTAGCGTATAGCGTATAATTATAGCTTGCTAATTGTACCCACAGACACAGTACGGCCATGGCTGATAGTAAGGACCAGCCTCCCAAAGCCAAGGAGATGGAGAGTCTGATGTGCTCGCTCTGTCTGGATGTGTTCGAGGAGGCCACGCTACTTGGATGTGGACACACCTTCTGCAGGAAATGCCTGAAGAGGTATGACATTAAACATGTTTATAAATGTAGCTGTAAATTAAACTTTTATAAATATGAAAACAAACCTGAATGTTGCTATTCTAATTATAACTGTATTGGGCATAATCGACTGTCTTTTAGTTATTTCAGCATATTATGTTATTCCACGTGCATTTTTGTCGAGCCCACCGAGGTGGAGGGAGACTAAGGCATCCAAATTGCGTCCGTCCGTCCGTCGGTCCGTCTGTCTGTCTGTCTGTTCTTCCGTCTGTCTGTCTGTCCGTGACGCTTACACAAATTTGAATAACTTTCCAACCGTGCATCTGTTTGTAACCAAACTTGATTGGTAGATTGTTTTATAATCAAAGGTGGCCAATTGCATCAGTATACAGGGTGGCCCAAAACAAACTGGAACTAGATATTTGCCATGCTAAAGAAACGTGACTAGTTTCACGGGATATGACATCTTTTACGAAGGAGAATGATACCATGAACAGTAATTCTGGTCAAGTAGTTTTTGTTTTAGAATGTCTTAAAGTGACTCCTTAATTGTCACGTTCCCATTTTTCTCAAATTCTTTTAAGTCGATCGGTGCCTGAGAAATCGCACTTCATGCCCGTCATAGCATCAAGCAACAATAAATACATGCGCCATTGTTAGTGCACACACAGCTGTGTAACCAAACCTTATCAAGAGAGTGAAGCGTAGTAGGAATTTGTTAGTAAGAAGGGGTAACATTCCTTGGGGTACGTTTATATTGTTTGCTCCCCAACATATGTCCTGCATATGGGAGCTCGCTGGCGATTTTGACAGTATTTTGATCCTAAATTAACTTTGTAACGGGCGGGGAAAGAAAGTGAGGTTGAAATTTCGTGATGGGGACATTTCCATAGGGGCTCTCCCCTTTATCCTCACCCTATATTTGTGCTTCGCCACTGTTGAGCAATTATATGTACGAGCGGGTGTTTGATAACTCGGTCAATTATGAATAGTTTGAGTGAACATCTCCCCCTTGTTCACCTTTGGGTAGTAAATGCTTAACATTGGCGAAGCACAAATATGGGGTAGAAAGATTGGACGCTCTCTGACTATAGTATCTCACCAATGAATTCAGCGCCCCTCACCCCCCCCCCCCCCCCCCCCCCCCATGAATCAATCGGACCACGCCACACCACTGAAAACCGAAGATAATTTGTAGTGACTTGCTATTCATTCGAAATTTACTCTTGTCTGTTTGATTAAATTGCCCGATTTCCTTTTAAATACATCCTTTTTCTTTGTTTGTTCTATCAAAAACTCTTATTAGGTATGACCAATGCCATGCACACCATCAGCAGCCCGAGCTGGAGTCACTTTCCATGCTGTGTCCACTGTGTCGTCAAGAGACCAACCTCAGCGCCGGAGGAGTCGCGGGCCTGCCGTCAAACGTGTCCGTCAACCACCTCGTCGAGGAATTCAACGACACCTCGAACCCGCTCAGGAAGCTGTACGATGATCGCCCAAGATGCTCCCAGTGCTGGGTGAAACCTGAGGGCCAGGAGGAAGAGACCGAAGTCCCTGACTCGTACGCTGTTGTCTTCTGCTGCGATTGTGACTGGTACCTGTGCGAGAATTGTCTGACAGCCCACAAACAGTTTGAAAAGATCCTGTTTAAGGGTCACCGAGTGGTTTCGTTGAAGGAGATGATAAGCGTTGAGCGGAGCAGCGCTGCAAGTAAGTTTGAAAAGTGCTCGGAGCACTCTTCCGAGGCCAGAGATTTCTACTGCGTTGATTGCCGTGCAGTCGTCTGCCACAAGTGTACGATCGTAAAGCACAACGTAAGAGATCACAAGATCAGGGAACGTATCGAAGTAGAAAGTGAGATCAGAGGAAATATTGCAAAACTGGTGGCGCGATGCGAAAAGGAGAAAGACGAATTTGAAAAGTTCATCAGGACATCGGAACAGGAACGGAGACGCGTAAAAGAAACGATACAGGAGATACTTCAACAAATCGACTGTACATTCGCGGATCTCCACAGAAAACTCGACGAGAGGAAGGGCAAATTGAAATCGGAAGTGGAGGAGGTCGATGTATTTTGCAACAAGAAATTGGACGCTTTAAAGATCACTGCTCAGAAGGTGTCTTCACAAGTATCAACTGCTCAAGACATCCTGGAGTGTCGAGAGGGACACAGTTGTCTGGAAGGGGACGCACTGGTGTCACATGAGCACTTGTTGACCGAGCTGGAAGAGCTGCTTCAGACCAGCCAAAGATGGATCAGAGAATCACAAGGGAAACCAGAAAACGTCGCACGCATAGCTACACGTTCAACATTTCATATTCAGCCAGTTGACACCAACATGTCCGATATTGGTCGAGTAGCTGGAAGAAAATGGAAACTGTTCAAAGAAGTTGAGTTACCGTATGACGAGCCTATGAATGGACTGGCTGTTCAGTCACCAGGAAGCGTTTTGATTGGGTACTATAACCAGCCACCCGATATATTCTCATTGGATGGATTGAGGATTTCCAGGAAACTGGTCTCAGAGGCAAGGGACATTACAGTGCTGTCTGATGGTCGTATTGCTGCAATACCACAGAAAGGTTTCCTCCAACTATTTGATGCTGATGGCAACGACACACTGATTCCCTTTACAACACTTCACCACGCTACGACAAACGTAGGAACGATGGTAGACAGCGATTTGGAAGATCATATTTATGTATGCTACCGAGGTGAAAAGCTCATTCAAGTATTCACCCCCGATGGAGGCGATCCCATCAGAGAACTAAAAGTATCATCAGAACCTCATCAGGTCCACACTTCGAAAAGCGGCCGTCTTGTCACCCAGTCCTATGACGGTGTGAGGGTGGTGGACGAAGGTGGCAAAGAAATTACCCTCACGAGCAGCCCTGACGCATACCCAGCGGTGGACAATAACGACAACGTATACATAGCAACATTTAACGCAGCAAAGTCCGCAGTTACAATCAAGAGGTACTCACTGGACGGAGACTTGGTAGAGACGATCCTGGATGATGTCAAGATAAAGATACCTAAACGCAGCTGGTATTACATGAAGTGTCCTTCTCCAGATGATATCGTCCTCTGCAGAGCCGGGATGATGTATGTCTTCAAGAATGGCTTTGACTTCACCGAGTAAGGGACTTTTGCATTGCTAGAATATCTAAAAGACTATTTCTGACTCGAGCCAATGTTTCAAGAATATTTTGACTCGTGAAAGTAATCACGGTCAAGGACTTTTCCACTGCTTGGGTTTTGTACTGTACATCATACAAAATATATTTTACTACAGTATATCTATTAGCGAGTAAGGGACGTTTACACCCCTGGAACGTTGTATGTCTACAGGAGTATCTTGACTGGACATGCTGGAGGAAGTCAAGGACATTTGCCGGCTGGATTGATATGTCCAATAATGACTTCACTAAGAAAGAAATTTACTTTGCACCACTAGCATTACCAGAGTGATGTATATATACACGAATAGTTTTGACTGGAGCAAGTAAATGACATTTGCCCCGTTGGATTAATGTACAAGAGTGTATTGACTAAGCAAGTTAAGGACTTTTGAACGGCTGAAAAGAAGATTGTCTATACAAGTATATAGTTTGGACCGGAACAAGTTAAGACATTTGGGAAAACTGATCCGAAATGTACATGCAATTAGTTAAAGAAAATCGTTTCCCGGCGAAGCCCTATGTACTTTGCTCATTGTCATTATTTTATAGCTCATACGGTAGTCGTACGCATTGTTGTAGAGATGATTTAACTTTTGTTTCCCTCTTTTTTTTGGACCGAATCACTAGATTCTTTTTAGAAAGTGTAGTGATATGTTATTAATTTCGGTTTAGAATAAGCTCACTGATAAGTTTAACATGCTGAAGCCAAGACATGTACATACAAATATGTACATTTCCATTTAATTTATGGACCATTTACGTCATTTTTGGTCCAGATCGTTTTAATGTCTTAATAATATTAACCTTATCAACGAGGCCTCCTTGACCTTACATATAGCTAGCGGATTATTATATAATTACAGGTGATTCTTATTATGAACAGCTATTGAATAACAGTGCTATTTACATATTTGTTTGTACAGTATTGATTTCGCATTCGTTCTCATGATCGAGCAACATCCACAATCCACAAAGCTTACTTAGAACTCTAGCGGTTCTCGTATACCTCGTTGTGTTCGTATTACCGATAAAATCATGGACCCGATTCGTTTTTTCCGAATTTCTCTTTCGTTAAAAATATAATTATGATTTATGATGTCCGGCACAATGTGGCACAAATGTGACACAAATGTTGCATTTTGTAGCTAGTTTCATAATTACAATGATAGTTCTAATTCGCTGTCAAACTTTATTCGAGTAGGTCCTTTTGTATATTCTTGTATTATTTTCTATAGCTGCAATATAAATATTGTTAGAAGTATCCAATAATACATTCAGCTTTGTTCTGACACAGTCTATGCTATTATCATTTTTATTGTAGCTATGATGATGGAGAATACTAGCAGTAACTTCACGCATCCCGCAGAATGTTGTGATAGCAAAGCCCTCTGTAGACATGTAGAAATGAAGTTTAACATTGTAAACATTTTGTTCATATCGGCAGATATGCAGGCCCGTAGCCAGGGGAGTGCGTTGGGTGTGCAGTTGTGTACGCACCCCCCCCCCCCCCCCTCGAAATTCATCAGCCATCTAGTGGCCACCAGTGGTCTCGGCAGGCCACGATCGGTCTTAGCCTCCCTAACCCCTCCCCCCCCCCCCCCCCCCCCCCTGTTATCTGTTTACACATCTGAATCCGATGTCTTCGTCCAGGCCACGATCGGTCTTGGTCTCGTTTTTGTAAATTACGCACCCCCCCCCCCCCTTCCCCCTTGAACAATCATGGCTACGGGCCTGGATATGTACATATTTTCTTGTTCACTCTCATTATGTATACTTTGATTAATGAACATTGTGTCAATGCATTGACAGTTTTTATGTGTGTGCGTATGTGTGCGTATGTGTGTACGTGTGTGTGTGTGTGTGTGTTTGTGTAAATTATATACGTTGTCATATTATAAATTATTGTATTGTGCCGTTCACCCATGCATGAGCTCAGTGCATGTAATTATGTAAACATGGTTAAGGTTGATGTGAAAAATCACAACTCTGGTGGGGATCGAGACCACATATATTGCGACTCGAACATCCTTAACATGCGTACATAGGTGAACATGATGATGGGCATAATACTATTTTCAAAATTAAACCTATTAAAACAAATAATGACAAATAAATCAATTTGGAGCAAAGAATCGTAGCATGGATTAAAACATGTATTGGGCTCTATGAACATGTCTTATGAGAGCGCTTGGAAGGAATGCTCCCCAGGGAGTGGAGATGGTGCACACAATGTGTGCTGGTTTGCATTGTATCCTATGACCGGGGTAATAATAGTGTAAAGCGCTATGAAACATTTATGTATTAAGCGCTGTATAAGAAACTACATTATTATTATTAACAACTAGAAGTGGCGTAAAATTAATCACAAAATAATATCAGTTTACCTAGTAGGGGTAGCGGCCTTTTTTAAGAACATGACGTTGTAGACGGTTATAGCTGGCGCGTTATTCCAAAGATTCGTTATGCTGAAGGTTCGTTTATGTACTAGCCTCTTTTTATTTTCGGATTAACTACCTTCGGAATATCGAACCCGATTTCGTTTTCAGATAAAAGAATCTTCGGAATATCGAACCCTATTTCATTTTCGGATAAACGAACCTTCTGAATAACAAACTTAGGGAATATCGAACCTTCGGAGTAATGCAACAAATGTTCGGATTAACGAACCCTATTATATTTCATTATAATTCATTTTCGGATTAATTAACCCTCAGGTATAAGAATTGTGTGTGTTCGGAATAACGAACCTTCGGAATGACGAACCCTTGGAATAACGAACCTTCGGAATAACGAACCTTCGGAATAACGAGCCTTCGGAATAACGAACCTTCGGAATAACGAAGCTTAGGAATAACGAACCTTCGGAATAACGAACCTTCGGAATAACGAACCTTCGGAATAACGAGTCTTCGGAATAACGAACCTTCGGAATAACGAACCACACCCGTTGTGGGCTGAGGTTACCGGTTTAGAAACGTCATTTTGTTCAGAAACGTGCATTTTCGCGATCTCCAGAAGTCCACGGGACCCGTGTGAACAGTTTAACCCTTAGTGTACGTCGCTTTTTTATTGTGTCTATACTCCATAAAGGTCTTGAATGTTCTTTTCTGCTATATTCACAATAACACTAAAACGGGCAATGATATCACCACACTTCATCTCCTTCTTGTGTAAAGACTTAGTTTTGATACCAAATGTTGACTCATCATTGTATCACGTGTCACATACAAAAAAAATATTCCACGTATGGTTACGTACAAAAGAGCATTTAAGTGTTCAAGATATTCTAAATTTAATACAATTTTCTCTGGAAAACTCTTTGACATTTAATATTATTTTAGAAACTTTTAGAAATAGTGTACTATTAAGGGTATACAAATACAAGTAAGTATACTAAAAAGATAATAGGAGTTAGTTGTATTATTATGGTTGCGTTCGAAATCTTTGTTGGTGTATGAACAAATAGTAAGCGGAGCTGGTATTGCATATACATGTATAATTGTGTGCAAGCCAATATCAAGATTGTGGTATAATGACAATAAACGCACGTCATATAAACGGCGGGGAAAACCCGGTGACCTTTAGCACCAGTAGGCGATTGTTCATGAAGTGTGAATCACTATCAATCTAGACCTTTCCATGAGAGCATGACTATTGAGTCTATTGTTATGTACATGTGTTATGACAACATGTGTTCGAGATAAATTATACTCATCTGCTGTTAATTTGTATGTTTTATTTGTACGTAGTAGGGTCTGTCAAGGGAGGCTACATAAGACAAAGCCCTTAATTGTTGTTAAACGTCTACATGAACTGGTCTAGATCAACGTTGTTGGTTTACGGTACGTATTATGAACGTTAGATCGCTATTGAACTGTGTCAGTCTGACATGTGTGTTCGAACTCTCGCCATTGATTATTGAAGAGACAATTGCCATTCCTTTGATATGCGGTAGCGTAGCGTATTACTTATAGCTTGCTAATTGTACCCACAGACACAGCACGGTCATGGCTGATAGTAAGGACCAGCCTCCCAAAGCCAAGGAGATGGAGAGTCTGATGTGCTCGCTCTGTCTGGATGTGTTCGAGGAGGCCACGCTACTCAGATGTGGACACACCTTCTGCCGGAAATGCCTCAAGAGGTATGATATTAAACATGTTATATTTAGCTGTAAATTAAACTTGCATAAACATGTAAACAATCCTGATTATAAAATGGGTAGAAGAATCCCTGCATTCTGATTGGTCAATTAGCGTGTAAAAGTTTTTTACTAATGCATGGCTCACTTTAGTTTGATTTTCACAGTTTTTTGCGCTCATTTCATAAAACAAATGCTGCACAGGCATATTTCGTGGATCGAAAAAAATATAATAATAATAAATAAATACAATTTATATCATTATAAAAAATAATTAATTTTTAAAATTGATATAAATTGTTTTTATATCATTTAAAACAAAATAAATTATAAAAATTGAATAATTTTAAAAACTAAATTTTTAATTTTAAAATTGATATAAAAAAAATTATAGGCCTATCATTTAAAAAAATAAAATAAATACAAAATGTGAAAATCCAATTTGTTTTCCCAGCCATGGGTCGGTACTTTTGCAGCCATGGGTCGGTACTTTTGAAGCCATGGGTCGGTACTTTTGAAGCCATGGGTCGGTAAATTTAGACAATTTAGCCATTACTGGGAAAAAGTCTGAGTTTCACATTTTTTCGCGCCCATTTTATAAAACAAATGCTGCACAGGCATATTTCGTGGATCGGTAAGAATTGGATGCACTCGTTTAACTTTGGAATGGTCTAAAACCCACTCGCTGCGTGGGTATAAACCATTCCAAAGTTAAACTCGTGCATCCAATTCTTACCGATCCACTCATGCCTGTGCATCATTTGTATACTATTGCTATTTAGTTATATATGTATTGAGCATAGTCGACTGCCTTATATGTTTTTAAGCATATTATGTTATTTCACGTGCATTTGTATGTCGAGTTTGGCGTTTGGAAGCAGGGGCGTCGATCCTGGGGGGCAGGGGGGCGGTCGCCCCCACAATGAAAATATTGGGGGCGAACATATCATTTCGCCCCCCCCCCCAAATAATTCCGAAAATGAGGAAGAATAAAGTCGAGTGATATAATGCCAAAGAGAGGAAAGACACATTATTTATCAATAACTTATCTTCAAAATAGCCGTTGTTTTAGTTTGAAAAGGACTGTAAATCTCTGTTTTGCCGCGCGCTTCGCGCGCATACAGTTTCTCATATTGCAATTAGTTTCATTTTGGTTGCTGGAACTCACCTTTCGAAATGTGTTGGGCAGTGTAATTTCTCAAACGCACACCTCAAACGAAGTTTATTAAACCCTCATCTATAGATACACCGTCACAAAAAATAAAATAATCTGAAATGTATCTTTCAGTCAATTCGGTCCATATGCGCTGAACGCAAATCAAATTGTAATATCATGTCCCCCCACATTTGAAAGTGGATGAGATTGTCCCCTCCCTTTGTCATTATGTACGTTTGGTTCCATATTTATATACTTCATATTACGTGAAATTTCTGTCTCAGGTGTGCACCAAATCGCACAATTTCACGCCCAAAAATACAAAAGCTCCCTACTGTGGGAGGGGAACACCCCCTCACACACCCTCCCCCGCTCGGTCGCTTCGCTTCCTCGCAATGTCTCCCCTCCACTTTTGAGAAGTTGTTGACGCCCTTGCTTAATTTCATGGGTCCGGAGCCCAATGCCCTAGACTTTATCGATGGCTCTATAGTATACAGGATCACGTGGATCCATCTCATGCAAGGCTCAATCTTTTCCTCGCTATGCCGTTAAAAATACGTTACGAGTAGGTTCACTATTTTGTACAATTTTAACACCCATGATAGGAGTTGCAAATGTCTGAAATCTAAAAGCTTCCGAGGGCTCCGCCCCCTGGACCCCCATTATTGTCCCCAAATATGGGCGCCCCCAAAGTCAGGTCTTCGAGCCATCAAGACACTTTCAATGAGCGCATAATAAATCTTCCGGGCATATATGGGGCTTTGAACTCTCTCAGTGGTCACTCTAGAATTTTTTTCAAATTTCGCCCCCCCCCCCCCCCCCCAATCGCAAAAACGGATCGACGCCCCTGTTTGGAAGTGTTCAATCAATCATTTAATAGTTATTTTAGGGAATGGCCTTATATAATTTAGAGACAATAACTTCGAACTTTTACGAATTTTTGACATATCTTTTAATTCGAGGGTCGTTTGGTTTGATGCCACGTTATTATGCCCCTGCAATACCAGGGGCCCAGTATGCGTCGGCACTGCCCTATATAATGCACGTTCATGTTAACTTAAAGGTGCACCTGTAAAGTGTCAGAATGTCAGATATTACCCAAAATTACATTTAAGACTTCAATCCTGTACCAAAATCAGTGTAAGATATGTCCGAATGATGTGTGAAAGTTTCATTGAAAAGGAACACTGCTTTCCGGGTTAAAAAAGCGAAAATATGCGTTAGATTTTACAACAAATTACTGTATGACGTTTAAAATGAGGTTTATGACCGTTCATTAACGCTCTTGAGCTGAATGATATATATCGTCATACTAAAGGGGCATTTGAAAAAATCTAACCCTATTTTATTCTTCTCTTACCATAAGCTAAACAACATGGTAGATGAGAAACGAGGAAGCTCCAAGTAATTTTCGTGGAGTTAGACACTTTACAGGCATCAGAATTGCTAGTAAAGAATTAACTTGTTAATATTGTTTTGTTTGACTGAAGAATAAATCATATGTATCCATTTTGAAATCGTATTTCTAAGTCGAATGGTTTTAGGGGGGCAATAGCATCAGTTTACAGGGTGGCCCCTAATAGCAAAACCGAACGGGATATTTGCAATGCTAAAGAAACATAATGACTAGTTTCACGGGATAGGACATATTTTACGAAGGATGCCCAGAACAGTAATTTCGGTCGAGTAGTTTTTGTTTTAGAATGTCTTAAAGTAACTCATTGTCACGTTCCCATTTTTGTCAATTTGTTCTAAGTCGGTGCCTGATAAATCACACTTCATGCCCGTCATAGCATCAAGCAACTTTCAATATACGTGTGCTATTGTTAGTGCGCATTCAGCTGTGTAACCAAAGCCTACCAAGAGAGTGAAGCGTATTAGGGATCCGGTTAGTAAGAAGGGTAACATTGCTGGGGTGAGTTTAGTTTGCTTCCCAACATTTCCTGCATATGGGAGCTCGCTGACCAGTGCGTTTGATAGTATTTTGATATTCTAAATTAACTTTGTAAAGGGCGGGGAAACAGAGAGCGGTTGAGATTTTACAGTTATTCTCGCGCGCTATTTTTGATTCGCCACTGTTGAGCAATTATCACAAAGGATATATAGCGCGGTCAATGATGAATAACTTATTGTGTGATCATCGCCCCCCTTGTTCACCTTTGAATAGTAAATGCTTAAAATTGGCGAAGCACAAATATCGGGTAGAAAGAAAGGGACAATCTAGAACTAGATCTCCCCAATTAATTCAGCGACCCCCGCCCCCCCCCCCCCCTCCCCCCCCCCCCCCCCCCCACTGAATCAATAGGACCACGCCACGCCACTGATTTATTTTAATTTAAAAATCCTTTCTCTATTTTTCTATCAACAATTGTTCATTAGGTATGACCAATGTCATGCACACCATCAGCAGCCCGAGCTTGAGTCACTATCCATGCTGTGCCCGCTGTGTCGACAAGAAACGAACCTCGGCGCAGAAGGAGTCGCGAGCTTGCCGTCGAACGTGTCCCTCAACCACCTCGTTGAAGAGTTCAACGACTCCTCGAACCCGCTCAGGAAGCTGTACGACGATCGCCGGAGATGCTCCCAGTGCTGGGTGAAACCGGAGGGCCTGACGGTAGAGGCTGATGACCCAGACTCGTATGCTGTTGCCTTCTGCTGCGATTGTGAATCGTACCTGTGTGAGGGCTGCCTGACAGCACACACAAGGTTTGAAAAGAACACTTTCATAGGTCACAGAGTGTTGTCTTTGAAGGAGATGATGAAAAATGAGCGGAGCAGCATTGCCAGTAAGTTTGAAAAGTGCTCCGAGCACCCTTCCGAGGCCAGAGAATTCTACTGCGTTGATTGCCGTGCAATCGTCTGCCACAAGTGCACGGTCGTGAAGCACAACATACGAGATCACAAGATCAGGGAACGTATCGAAGTTGAAAGCGAGATCAGGGGAAAGATTGCCGGACTGGTAACGCGATGCGAAAAGGAGAAAGACGTCTTGGAAGCATTCATCAGGAAAGCGGAACAGGACCGGAGAAGCGTGAAAAAAACTTTGCAGGAGGTACTTCAACATATCGATCGGACATTCGCCGATCTCCACAGAAAACTTGAAGAGAGGAAGGGCAAATTGAAATCAGAAGTAGAGGAGATCGATGTAATTTGCAACGAGAAATTGGACGCTTTAAAGATAACGGCACAGAAGCTGTCTTCACAAGTATCAACTGCTCAAGACATCCTGGAGTGTCGAGAGGGACGCAGTTGCCTGGAGGGAGATGCACTGGTGTCACATAAGCACTTGTTGACCAAGCTGGAAGAGCTGCTTGAGACCAGCAAAAACTGGATCAGAGAGTCACAAGGGATGCCAGAAAACGTCATACGCATAGCCACAGGTTCAACATTTCATATTCAGCCAGTTGACACTAACATGTCCAAGATTGGTCGAGTAGCTGGGAAATCATGGAAGCTATACAAAGAAGTTGAGTTACCATATGAGGAACCAATGGAGGGACTGGCTGTTCTGTCACCCAAAAGCGTTTTGCTTGGGTACGGTTACCAGCTCCCCGACATATTCTCATTGAATGGATTAAGAACTCCCAGCAAACTTGTCCCAGGGGCAAAGGAAGCTACGGTTCTGTCTGATGGTCGTTTTGCTGCAATATCAACGAAGGGCTGCCTCCAACTGTTTGATAATGATGGCAAGGACACGCTGACTCTCTTCACGACACTCAAGACGGACTCAGAAATGATGATAGACAACGATGAGAAAGATCAGATTCATATAGCCTACTGGGATGAGAACCTCATTCAGGTATTCACCCCCGATGGAGGCGATCCCATCAGAGAAATAAAAGTGTCATCAATACCTCAACAGGTCCACACTACACATTGTGGTTGTCTTGTCATCCAGTCTGGTGACGGTGTGAGGGTGCTGGATGAAAGTGGCAAAGAGATTACCCTCATGGGCAGCCGTGACGCATACCCAGCGGTTGACAAAAACGACAACATATACATTGCAACGATTACGGAATCGAAGTCCGCAGTGACAATCAAGAGGTACTCAGTGGATGGAGTCTTGGTGGAGACAATCCTTGATGATGTGAAGATAAAGATACCTAAACGCAGCTGGTATTACATGAGGTGTCCTTCTCCAGATGCCATCGTCCTCTGCACATCCGGGATGATGTATGTCTTCAAGAATGATTTTGACTAGATCGGGTAAGGGACTTTTACACTGCTTGAGTATACAATAATAGTTTTGACTCGAGTAGGTTGAGAACCTTTGCATCGCTGGAATGACGTGAATGATGTCTGTCATTAATAATGACTTCCACCATGTACAATTGAGCAAGTAAAGGACGTTGGCACCTCTAGCAGTCTAGGGCGATGTATATCTACCAGAATAGTTTTGACTGGTGCAAGTTAAAGACATTTGTCTGTTTGTATCGCTGGAATTATGTATGTTTTCAAGAATGACTTAGACATTAGACATGTTAGAAAATGACGATAAAATTACTTTTGCACCCCTACAGTGATGTTTATCTACCGGAATATTATTGTCTGAAGCAATTTAAGGACATTTGTATCGCTGGAATGATGTATGACTCCAAATAATGACTTTGACAGTAGCTGGTAATGACCATTTGCAACGCCGGAATATTTTATTTCTAGAATAGTACCCCTAACTATGTTAAAGTCTAAGTTAAGGAAATGTGCATGGCTGGAATGAAGTGTGTCTCCAAGAATGACTTTGACTTAAGCAGGCAAATGACATTTGCACTGCCTATGAATGGTTTATATTATTTAAGATTGACATTGACGACAAAACAAATAAAGTACATGAAATACGTTTTTACCGATTGGGTGATCTATACCTTAACATTTGCTGACTTTGAACATAACAAGAAAAAAACGTTTGGACGATATAACTACCCAGATAACAATGCTACGTTGGCCCATCGTTGGCCCAATGTAGGCGGTCATGTTGGACCAACGTCAAAACGTGACGTTTGGCCCACGTCATTCTTGCCGCTGGGCCCTCGTTGGCCCAACCCCCATAAGCCAACGTCAATTGCCAATGTTGAGCCAACGTTTGCCCAACCTTTTATTTTGCTATTTCTGACGTCAAGCCAACATTGAGCCGACTAAACCCCAACGTTCATACGACTATATAATTCAATGGCCCAACGTTGGCTTGCCTACCGTCGTAATGTGGTTGTTTATCAAACGTTAGTACGACGTCAACTAGCCAACCAATATCCAACGTAGTAGGCGAAACGTTGGCCCAACGTTTGCTTTTCGACCATATAAATATGATTGTTCGTCTAACTATCAGCCAACGTTGTACATTTGCCGACCAGTTTGCCAACAGTCAACAGACAACGTCGGCTTAACGTTGTTTTAACGTCAGACCGCCGACTGCAAAAATATGGTTGTGAATTTACCGTAGGCCAACGTTGGCTAAACGTTGTTTTTCCAACCGCGACGGTGCCGACTATAGACTACGTTCCGCCAACGTCGCATTGTTATCTGGGTATGTCTACAGGAATACCTTGACTAGAGGAAGTGAAGGGCATTGGCCCAACTGGATTGATATGTACAATAACGGCTTTACTAAGGCTAAGCAAATTGAGGACTTTTGCAACGCTGGAAATTAATGATAGGTCCCCGTGGATTGATATGTAGGAGAATGGTATGTCTTTAGCAAGTGAAGGATATTTTGCTACGCTGGACTGTTGAATGTCTTCAAGTATGGCATTAACATCGAAATGCGACGTGTGTCACCACTTCTACATTTAAAGGATTATTTTATTGGCCTAATATCAATTGCTGCTCTTGACTGGGACAGATCAGGGGGATATTTCGACCTGATAAATTGTACAACTCATGTTTAGAACGTAACCAAAAGCAGTGTAGCAAAAGGTAAACAAAATACGTTCTTCTTTTGGCTACTCTTTTGGAAAATCTCCCGGCCTCCTAGACTGTCATGAGACTTAAAGGGATCTAGTAACTTTGTTGTCTTGTGCACAAACTGGCAAATTGTTAAAGAAATTTGTATTTCTGTGATGTGTGAAAATTCCATGGTAATTTAATGTCATATGACCAAGAAAATTAATATTTGCTAATGCATTGTACTGACTTTGTACACAATTATAATTATCCACTGGAAAATTATAAATCCGAACACTTCAATCATACTTATCTTTATAACGAAAGGTAAATTTGGAAACCAAACATCTGTTCCATGATTCTATTGGTAATATGAATTCAATAAGGTATGTGAGAACCGTTAGTTCCAAGTAAGTTTTGAGAATTGTGTAGGTCCATTTAAATGTACGTGTATTGCATGTAACTTGTTTAGTCTTCTAGGATTAATTAACGGATATTTTCACATACACATGATAGTATTATTATAGTCTTCAATATGTCATGAAATGTGGAGTTGACGAATAAAGAGTTTAAAGTCAAAAGTTGGGGGCAATACCGAAACAGACAACGAATAGATCAGTTCTTTGAGGCTAGGACTAGGTGTATACTATACTAAAGTAACTTCATCCATCCCATGGAATAGACCGCTTCTGTAATGTATGCAAATAATATGCGTATGACGTAAGACTCCCCGTTGGCAAGCTTAACAATAGTAACTAGGTCCGGCAAGCTAAGTTTGCCGGAGCTTGCCGGACCTAGTTACTATTGTTAAGCTTGCCAACGGGGAGTCTGACGTCATACGCATATTATTTGCATATATTACAGAAGCGGTATATTGGTGATACCACAGTTCACAGTAGAAAGATAAAATGCAATATTCTTTTAGTGTGAACTTTTTGTCCACCTCGGTAGATGCGTTTTATCTCCATGTTCAATGTAATGATGATAATAATATTGTTTGCGATTTATATATAGCGCCTAAAATATGATTGAAAATCTTCTCTTACATGTTTAACCGCTTTTATTTTTACATTATTACCCCGGTCATTGGACACACACTCACAATCAATCCGCACGTAACGTGCACTTTAATCAACTAAACATTCCAAAGTTGGCAGGTTGACATGTAACTTATGCAATACTTATTTTGTATTTTACTGTCAATTATTGTATAGCGAATAAGACAAAATGGAAACAGTTATTGGGGAATTATAGAAGCACTAGGTTGCTTGATACTTTTATTTATAAAATCACGAATTTGTTGAAAATTAGTATACGGCAACATAAAGCAAAATGCAAATGCAATTAAGTAGAAAAAAGTCTGATTCAAAATTATATACTTTTTTGCCAATGATGTATGTTCATTTTATTTTAGCATGTTACAAAATACATACTTATCATCATAGAATCAAGATGACAAAGAAACCATGACTGATTGATTGTGTTATTTTATCTTGACTGAAAGTCGTATCCCGAGTAAAACATAATTATGTAATTATTCGTAGTGTAAAAATGCTACGTTCTGTATTCTATACGTTAATACGTATGCCGTTGTATTTTGCGGATATATGTGTTTGTGTGTATCTTCGTAGGTGTGTTATTATGTTCATGAGTGCATTTAGGGGCCTTGCAAATTTAACAAAAATCAAAGTGGGTGGGTGGGTCCAGGGCCATTTTGAATTTAAAAATAAATAAATTGGAAAACCCCCACCCAAAATAAAGATTTCGTGTAAAAAAAACTGCACTTTACTTGTCTCAAATCATATATAATGATTTTTAAAAAGTCATTATATGATTTGAGTTTTCTGTCCATGTCGGAGATGGATCCCCCCCCCCCCCAAAAAAAAAATAGTTTGGATAGGAGGTGGGTCGGTGGAGTGATCGGCTCTATCCAAATCTTATTTGGATGTTTGGATTTGTTTTAACTTTGCAAGGCCCCTTAGATGTGAACTTATTTCTGTGGACTTCGGATATGCAACACATGTTTGTACATATGCATGCCAATATGTGTGTACGTGTGTTTTATAATGTATGTGTTAGTATAATTACATTTAAAAAAATAATAATAATAATTGTGCATGTATGTACGTGTGTGTGTGTGTGTGTGTGTGTGTGTGTGTGTGTGTGTGTGTGCGTGTGTGTGTGTGTGTGTGTGTGCGCGTGTGTGTGTGTGCGTAAACACGATGTTATAATTGTATTGTGCCCTTCAGCGACGAGCTCAGTGCATGTAAACATGGTGAAGGTTGACGTGAACAAAAATCACAACTCTGTTGGGGATTGAACCCACGACCTCCTGATTACTAGACATGACCACTAGACCACAGGGATCGCCAGCCGTCGGATTGCGTTTTCACGGTGACTAAAACATGCTTAACTTACATACTTATAGGTGAACGTGATGATGGGCATAATACAAAATAAAGCTATTGAAATAAGTTATGAAATTAAATCAATTTATAGCAAATAGTAGAAGCACTATATAAAACATGCATTGGGCTCCATGAACATGTATTATGGGAGGGTAACAACTAGAAGTGGAGTAATATTAATCGTCATATAACAGTTTCTCTTTCATTTTTGAGGACATGGATCGAATGTTGTAAGGTTTGGGCCAAGAAAATATCTTATAGAACCTTTATAGATTACAACTAGCTTACTTTTGGGCACATGCAACCTCGAGATCTCTGGAAGTCCACATGACCCATGTGAACAGTTTTACCAAGGAGGTAATACCTCCTTGGTTTTACCAGCCCCATACTTTATGTTAGCGCATCAAATGACATTTCACGTACGTTTGTGTACAAAAGCGCATTTAGATGTTCAAATTATCTAAAATTATACACATTAAGGTCACTGGAAAAATTAATTACATTCAACATATCTGGAAAGTTATATAAATAGTGTACTACAGAGTGAGTCAGAAAAAATGTCCCATCTTTTAAAAGTTGTCTTGTTTGAAGTATGAACATTTAATCATGGGTTTTATATTATGTCTTGGTAGAGTTATCCTCCCAGCATATTTCGGTACCCTTTTCATTTGAATCTCTGCACGCATGACTGAACATCAGACAATCTTTAGAAGACTGCAAAATCACACTTGCGCCAAGTGGCTGGGTGAGGAATAAAACAAATTGTGAAAGAATTCATAACTTTTACTGCTGGGACACCGAACATTGGGATAACGGCGGCATAACCCCTTGCAAAAAATATTTTTACACTCTTGCATACTTGGTGACCAAAAACTATCTCTGTTGCGGGGTGAACTGAAGACGTACCATAATTCCAGTACCTGTCCTACTCAAACAGGGCTCAACTGCTCAACATAATTAACTGCTGCCAAATCAGGCAAGCCCTTTGGTGACAAGTACAACAAAACAACAGATATCCGTTGTAAATTGCCATTGTTAACCAACAAAAGACATAAACAAGATTCATTTTTTATTGTTATTGTACCAACGTATTGAGATAGCACATTGGATTTATGTGCACTTGATGATGATAATGGTGGTGGTGGTGGTGAATGGTTAGGGGAAAGATTGTCAGGGAATTGCCGCTTAAATATTCAGCGATCTTGTTAAAAATCAATGCTTAATCAGAAAGGGGAAATGTTAACACTGCATTATGAAATAGTTTTTTTACTGTGGGTGTGTGTGTGTGTGTGTGTGTGTGTGTGTTTCTGTGTGTCTGACTGTCTTTGATCAAAACACTATGTATTTGCCTGCGTTACATGGTATAGCAGGCAAATGTTGTTCGAACGGCAATAAGTGAGGGCACTTAATTGTGCTCAGGCATGCGTGGCGGAATCTATTGATTCCGCCGCGGGAGTATTTGAATGAAAGGATAGGCGCCCGTGTAGGGCGCGGTATATAGAAGAAAGTCATTCTAGCCTTTCGATTCACGCTACATGCACGTTTGATTCGCAGCCCGTGTGAATGTAGATTCGCCACAGACATTTTATGCCACCGTTTTTCGCCAAATAGACACGATGGATCCTAGCTGTATAGCAGATATGATAGACAGCAAAGTTCATCAAAGCCAAAATAAGCTTCTTTCAGATTTAGATAACTTGATATCGAATAGGCTGAGCACTTTTCAGCGGTCTATCAATGATTCTCAGAAAGCTTTGAGTGACGTTCAAGTTGCAAAGATTGAGGAGATGCACACCGACAACTACAAATTCCAACGAAAAGGGAACGAAGAGCAGTTCAAAATAAATGTGAAAGTGCATCGAAAGCTTAAAGAAGCTGAGCAGAGTCTTAAAGACGCTAACGACGGCTCTACAGCAGTTTTGGATGCCAAAGCCAAAATAGCCGAAGGTATTGATGTTATTGAGAAAAGGCAAAAGTTAATCAAAATGGCGGACAGTTCGCCTTTAGGATGGAGGATGGTCGCTGAGTATGAGAAAAATTCGTTGGCTGAGAATTCCGACGACGAGAAGCGGATGTTCAAGGCAGAGGCACGAGCCGAAAGGAAAGTCAAAAAGTCTAAGAAGCCGGACGCGAGACGATTTCAACCATATCCGCCCAACAGAGCGACATGGAAACCACCCACGAAAGAGGACTGCTACACACCGGCCGGTCGCCCGAAAGCTGAGGAGCGCAGAAAGCCGGGGCTTTGCTTCGCATGTGGAAAGCCGGGGCACTGGAAGGCGGACTGCCTGGCCAGAAATGCAAGATCAGATCAGATAAGTGAATCTATTTTTGTTCTTCCGAATGAAGAAAAAATTGAGTACCCTCTTGAGGTTTCAAAGGGTTCAGAATTTGAGAGCCAAGATATGGGCGTCAATTTAAAGCCCGTAACCATAAGCACCGGGAACGAAGCGACAGTTTCTCCGGTGGGTAGGTTGAAAGAAAGGGCGGGTAAATGGGCCGACTTTGGGGCCAGTGCCGAAATTTTGGATATCGTTGAGAATGGTTATAAATTGCCTCTTCACACTTTGCCGGATAGCAAAGAGTTAAGAAATAACAGATCCGCAAGGGATCATTCAGATTTTGTCTTGGAGGAGATAGATAAATTATTAGAAAAGGGCTGTGCGTCAGAAGTTCATACAAAGCCAATCGTGGTAAATCCTTTGACTGTTTCTGAGAACAAAGGTAAGTGCAGACTTGTTCTTGACTGTAGACACATTAATCCTCATTTATATAAGAATAAATTTAAGTATGAGGATGCTTCTGTGGCTAAAGATATTTTCTAAACAGGGGTCTTTGTTTTTACAT
Organism: Echinarachnius parma; assembly: GCA_037951105.1. Lineage (NCBI taxonomy): Eukaryota > Metazoa > Echinodermata > Echinoidea > Clypeasteroida > Echinarachniidae > Echinarachnius > Echinarachnius parma. The sequence goes on from JBAMJV010003404.1 coordinate 66,613, forward strand.
TCGATCTCAAATCAGCATACCACCACGTGGAGATTTTTGAGCAACACAGGCAGTACTTGGGGTTTTCTTGGGAGATTAAAGGGCAGAGAAGGTACTTTGTATTTAATGTGCTGCCTTTTGGAATTTCTACAGCTGCTTATGTGTTCACAAAATTAACCAGGGTTCCTGTAACACACTGGAGGTCTCAAGGGAAAAAGATTGTCATGTTCCTTGATGATGGTATTGGAGGTTGCCCTGATGTTAAGCTAGCTAACGAAGCCAGTAATGCTGTTAAGTCGGATTTGTTAGAATTGGGTTTTCTTTTAGCACATGAGAAATGTGACTGGGCTCCTAGCAGTAATGCAATCTGGTTAGGATTGTCATGGGACTTCGCATCAGGCGATGTGCACGTAACTGATGCCAGGATACACAAATTGAAAGAGTCGATTGAAAGTATACTGTCAAAATTCACTAATAGTGGGAGGATAGTCCCGGTACGTGGGTTGGCAGGAGTAGCGGGTCAAAGTATCTCTATGCAACATGCAGTTGGCATGTTAGTTCAGTTGCAAACGAAGGAAGTTTTCAATTGTATAAATAGTCGGGCTTCTTGGAATGCTCCAATTTTAGTTACCAATGAAGCTGTGGCAGAGCTTGAGTTTTGGTATAAGAATGTTGATAGGTTGAATGGGATTCCCATTTCTTTGGTACAATCATACAATAGGCCATGTGTTTTGAACTGGGCCGGTAAATAGGTGGTGTTGTTACATCTGTACAACATGCATGGTACTTAAAATGAGCGCCAAACTTTTAAAACAAAGGCTACATTAATATATTTGGGGTCAAAGTAAAGACTATTTAGGTGACTACAGATTTAAATTCAGAAAAAGGAATTTTAATCTGTCATTGTTATGTAAATTTGAATTCCTTACCACCAAGTACCCGATTTTGCACGGTGGAGGTGGAGGGGAGCATGAGGAGGGGAGCATAAATTTGAGAACATAATAGAAAGCTTTGTAGAAAGCAATGAGCATACGATGAGGGGAGCATAGATTCGGAAGCATAATAGCATGACTGTGTACTGAACACATACCATGTATTCAAGTGCATGTAGAATCACACAAAAGACTTCTTTTGCCTTTTGTGAGTTGGTCATGCAATTAATTAGGTCAAGTGCCCACCTAAAGATCCCATTGAGATTCAATTTGAAAGATTTATCCTACAAAACAAAAACAAGATTGGCTATGCGATTTTGCATGGTGGTGAAGGAGGAGGGGAGCATACATTTGAGAGCATAATTATAGAAAGCCATGGAGAGAGAAATGAGCATAAAATGAATGGGGGAGCATAGATCTGAAAGGCATTTCCCAGTTCTAAACAGTTTACCAGAAGTGACAAATTCATGTATGAACTTGACCACATAATAATAATAAACTAGTATGAAATTGTATTTTAAGGATACTCAAACATACGTAAACATTATACAGTAGAAACATTTTCTCATCTAACCTTCTCTCGCTTTTCGTTATATTTTGACATATATTTGTTGACACACCTTATAGTGTTGTTTCAAATTGACATCATATTAGTAGATTCCTCATCCAATATCATTTCTAATAATGTTTTACGCGTTTGGATAAAGATACTTTGACTTGGAGTACATTTTGTCATGATCTCTTGTATTGTGCATACCTAAATATTGTACAAATAGATGATTGCACAAAATTACATTATCATATATGAAACATAGCAAATGATATACCAAACGAAAGGTGCAATCACGCTTAATTGAATTATGCATACAACATTTTACTAGGTGGATAAGATTTTTCTCCAGTGGCGATTTTTTAATGGTACTTTTTGGTCTCATTTTCGTCAGATTTTAGCCCATTTTTTTGACACACCCTGTACAGTTGTTTTTAAAACAGCACAGATGGAATCCTGATACCATATCCTTTCCAAAAATGTATACTTTTATGGGTCTTGGATGTAAATTAATAACAATATTTTGACTTTAATACAATTTGTCATGATCTCTTGAAAATCCCTCAGTGTAACGCTTACTGGCCCAGTTCAAAACACATGGCCAATATTAACTTGTTCACAGACGCGTCAGGTATTGGGTATGGCGCTTATGTTTGTGAGGATGCAAACCTGGAAGTGGTTGGCTCTTGGACAGAGTTTGAGAGTGTACAAAGCTCCACATGGAGGGAAATTGAAGCTCTAAATAGAGCATTGAAATCACTTGGGACATGCCTGGTAGGGCAGAACGTCCGTTGGTATACGGATAACAGAAATGTTACAAGAATTGTCCAGAAAGGTAGTAGAAATGGACAGTTGCATGATATTGCAATTGAAATACATGACACATGTGAGCAGTATGGTTTGCTCTTAGATCCTGTATGGATACCCAGGGAACAGAACAAAAAGGCAGATGACCTTAGCAGGATTGTTGATAGTGACGACTGGGCAATAAGCTCCCACATATTTGATTTTTTTGATCAGAAATGGGGTCCTCATACTGTAGATAGATTTGCTTGTGATTATAATTTAAAATGTGAACGCTTTAATTCAAGATGGGGATGCCCCCAGTCAGAGGGCGTAGATGCGTTCAAGCAGACATGGAGTGATGACGTAAATTGGTGGGTTCCTCCACCTCGCTTAGCGGCAAGGGTTGTCGAGAAAGCAAGGAAAGAGCATGCCAAGGGTACATTGGTAGTTCCACTTTGGAAATCAGCACCATTTTGGCCTAAAATTTGTCAAGAAGGAAATTTTGTATCTTTCATTGAAGATTCCTTCACCTTTTCTTCTAATACAGTGAAGAAAGGAAGGGGCAATAATGGTATTTTCGGTTCCCTCAAACAAGAGTTTACAATGATTGCTTTTAAGTTCAGTTTTTGATTTCTTCATTCCGACAGGCATAGGTCTGCGAAAAGCCATTGTCAACGAAGTTCAGTCATCTGGAGCATCTACCAGCAAGCTCCTGAGTTTAGCCGACAGCATGTCATCGCATCTGGTGCAGTCACGTAGCGACGCGACTACCAAGAAGTACTATGCATCTTTCAAGAGATGGGAGGATTTTATCACCGCTGAGGGCGGCCAAGCGATACCGGCGGAGCCCATCCACGTTGCTTTATATTTGACGAGTTTGATTAACGGAGGAAAATCGCCCAGCGTTATCCAGAGCGCCATGTACGCTATTAAATGGGTTCACAATATGCGAGGTCTTCAGGACCCTACATCGAATGATTTCGTGAAAAATTTGGTCGAAACAGCCAAGAGGAGCAATTACAAGAAGGTTTCAAAGAAGGACATATTGGCAACGGAGCAGATAGTATCGCTTTGTGAAAAATACAAATGCACGCGAGACATTCTTATTCTCCGCGACCTAGCTTTTATTGTTCTTTGTATTAGCGGATTTATGAGATTCGATGAAGCCAGGTCTCTTAAATGTCATGACATTACTTTTCATGAAAATTTCATGTCAGTGCATTTGTCTAAGAGTAAAACAGACCAGTTTAGGAAGGGTGACGATGTGGTCATCAGTGAAGGTCAGACCCACGCATGTCCTGTCGACATGTTACATCGTTATATGGCTTGTGCGGGAATTGATTCGAAGTCGGATCATTTTTTGTTCAAGCCTGCTTATGCTTGCAAAAAGGGAAGGTTTTTAATACATAAGAATAAGCCCATGAGCTATACCAGAACACGTGAAACGGTCGTAGCGCGGCTGAAGGAGGTAGGGGAAGGTTTGAATGTCGGTATTCATTCGTTGAGGGCCAGTGGAGCTACGGCTGCTGCCAGGGCCAGGGTGAACGATAGAGTCTGGAAAAGGCACGGTAGATGGAAAAGTGAAAAGGCCAAAGACGGCTATGTTGACGACAGTCTCGAGGAGAGGCTATCAGTATCCCAAGCTCTACAGTTATGAGATATTTATTTTCATTTGTGAGCTGAAATGTATGGTAGAATCATAGATATAGATTCGTAATTTGGTATACTTTGTGAGTTTATTAATAATGATGACAGGCTCGAGGAGAGTCTATCTGTATTTTAGTTTCATTTATTGTAGTTATGCTACACTATAATAAGACAAGCCGAAATTTATATAAATTATGAACAAGTCGTTCGATTATTCTGCACGTAATCATAGTGCATATATTATATTGAAGTTTTCAAATTATTGAATGACACTACGTTGAAGGTTGTGATTTTTAATTGATGTTGTTATCATTTTTTGCACGTATTTGAGTCTCAGCAAGACCAATACTTTGGGTTGGCAAACAGTTGGCATAAGCGTGCTTGTTGTTTATATGAAGTTTTGCGATAATAATTCGATGACTTTGTCTTTTTAAGCTCATTTAATGTTTTATATTTTATGATATTGTATAGACCTGCCCTTCTTTGTTGTATTCTAGTAGTTCGGCAGGCTTATCCCAAAATAATGGCTTATTTTGTCATTTGTGTGTGTATAGAGTAAGGTGCTGGAGGTTAAGATGTGTTCCGAATTAGTGGATGGATGAACATGTATTTGCCTGCGTTACATGGTATAGCAGGCAAATGTTGTTCGAACGGCAATAAGTGAGGGCACTTAATTGTGCTCAGGCATGCGTGGCGGAATCTATTGATTCCGCCGCGGGAGTATTTGAATGAAAGGATAGGCGCCCGTGTAGGGCGCGGTATATAGAAGAAAGTCATTCTAGCCTTTCGATTCACGCTACATGCACGTTTGATTTTATACGTCAAACGTGGTATAATTAACGAGTATACAATAGGTATAAACGGCATTGTTTGTTAGATCCGAGATCCTTCATTACATTTTGCGTAATGTTGCATATTTGTGTTTTTATAAGGTTGATAATGTATCTATGCAGATTGAGCTGGTACTTAGAATGTTTTATTGGTATAGTTTGATTCATAGTCATAGGGTTTTCCCAGAGGATTTGCGCTTATTAAGTTTTATCTCTGGTTTTTTAAACCTGGTCTATTTATTTAGGCACAAGATTATAGTTCAATTGAGTTTGGTCAGTTTGTACTTTGTATCTCAATTGTATTCATTGTATGAATATTTGTTTGTAATTTTGTATATTGAAGAAGATAATACAAAATGAATTAGATCAAAGTTTTGTAATAAACGCCGTCTGGACGTGCTAGTAGTTCGGCAGGCTTATCCCAAAATAATGGCTTATTTTGTCATTTGTGTGTGTATAGAGTAAGGTGCTGGAGGTTAAGATGTGTTCCGAATTAGTGGATGGATGAACGTTTTATTCTTCACCCAACCACTTGGCGCAAGTGAGATTTTGCAGTCTTTAAAAGATTGTCTTTTGTTCAGTCATGCATGCAGAGATTTAAATGAAAAGGGTACCGAAATATGCTGGGAGGATAACTCTACCAAGACATATCATAAACCCATGATTAAATGTTCATACTTCAAACAAGACAACTTTTAAAAGATGAGACATTTTTTCTGACTCACTCTGTATATAAGGGTACACAAATAAGTATACTAATACTAAGGGTAATGAATCATTAAAAAGTGCTACTGTTGCCTGTACAAACTTGTGAGTATAAACATTGTGGCGTAATGACACTAACTGCACGTCATATAAAAGGCGGGGAAAACCCAGTGACCTTTAGCACCAGTGGGCGCGTGTTCATCATTGTTCATGAAGTGAGAATCACAATAATACTAATAGACTCTTTCATGAGAATATGTATTGTTTATCATACGCGTATAGCGTACATTTAATACATGTATGGGTTATGACAACACCTGTTCGAGAGAAGTTACATCCACTGCTGTTAATTCTAAATTTAATTTGTAGAAGGGTCTGTCAATGGAGGCTACATAAGACAAAACCCTTGGTGTTAAAAGTCTTCATGAACTGGTATATTGATTAAGTTAATTCAGTGTTGTTGGTATACACGTACGTATTATGAACTTGAACCCTTCTATTTGTTCGTTTCAGGGGCGGTTGTGCATTATTGTATACATAGCTTATACACATGTGTCATTGAAATATATTAAACGTTAGATCGCTATTGAATTGTGTCAGTCAGACATCAGTACGCCATTGATTATTGAAGGGACAATTGTCATTCCTTTGACATGCGGTAGCGTAGTGTATAATTATAGCTTGCTAATTGTACCCACAGACACAGCACGGCCATGGCTGATAGTAAGGACCAGCCTCCCAAAGCCAAGGAGATGGAGAGTCTGGTGTGCTCACTCTGTCTGGATGTGTTCGAGGAGGCCACGCTACTCAGATGTGGACACACATTCTGCCGGAAATGCCTGAAGAGGTATGATATTAAACATGTTATTAAATGTAGCTGTAAATTAAACTTGTATAAATATGTAAACAAACTATTATAAGTTATAGACAGTATATTGGTTTGAACTGTTGACACATCTTTTAATTCGGGGGGTCGTTTGGTTTGATGCCACGTTATGTATGCCCCTGCAATACCAGGGGCTAGAATTGCTAGGTAAAGAATTAACGGAATATTGTTTGGTTTAACTATAGAATAACTCATTTGTACCAATTTTGAAATTGTATTTCTAAGTCTAATCTTAACATTTACCAGGAATTGTTTTCTAATCAAAGGGCGGCAATAGCATCAGTATACAGGGTGGCCCCAAACGAAACCGGAACGGGATATTTGTAATGCTAAAGAAACATGATGACTAGTTTCACGGGATAGGACATCTTTTACGAAGGAAAATGATACCCAGAACAGTAATGTTGGTCGAGTGGTTTCATTTTTGTCATTTTCTTCTAAGTCGGTGCCTGATAAATCGCATTTCATGCCCGTCATAGAATCAAGCAACGATCAATACACGTGCTATTGTTAGTGTGCATTCTATAACCAAACCTTATCATGAGAGTGAGGCGTAGTAATATAGGGAGTTAGTAAGAAGGGTAACATTGCTGGGGTACGTTAGTCTAGGTTCCGACTCTTTATACACCTTTCCCCCACGAACGGTACGCCCGGTGAATCTGGTCGCCTGCATGGTGAATCTGTACCGACAGATTCACCGGGCGTACAGATTCACCGGGTTACGCGATATATGGGGGAAAGGTGTATAAAGAGTCTGGATGTCAACATGTGTCCTGCATATGGGAGCTCGCTGGCGCTTTTGACAGTATTTTGTTATCCTAAATCAACTTTGTAACGGGCGGGGAAAGAGAGAGGGGTTGAGATTTCTTGATGAGGACATTTCCCTGGGGCTCTCCCCTTTATTCTCACCCGGTATTTCTGCTTCGCCACTGAGCAATTATCACACAGGATATAGCTCGGTCAATGATGAATAGCTTATTGTGTGAACATCGCCCCTTTGTTCACAATTTTGAACAGTAAATGCTGGCGAAGCACGTAGAAAGCGCCCCTCGATCTCCCCTCCCCCCCCCCCCCCCCCCCCGATGAATCAATCTTACCACACCACGCCACTGAAAATCGTTCATTCGAATTTACTCTTTTCTGTTTGATTAAATTGCCTGATTTATACATCCTTTCTCTCTTTTTCTATCAACAATTGTTCATTAGGTATGACCAATGCCACGCACACCATCAGCAGCCCGAGCTGGAGTCACTATCCATGCTGTGTCCACTGTGTCGACAAGAGACGAACCTCGGCGCCGGAGGAGTCGCGGACCTGCCGTCAAACGTGTCCGTCAACCACCTCGTCGAGGAATTCAACGACACCTCGAACCCGCTCAGGAAGCTGTACGATGATCGCCGGAGATGCTCCCAGTGCTGGGTGAAACCGGAAGGCCAAGTGGAAGAGGCCGGGGACCCCGACTCGTACGCTGTTGTCTTCTGCTGCGATTGTGACGCGAACCTGTGCAAGAATTGTTTGACAGCCCACAAACTATTTGAAAAGAACATGTTTAAAGGTCACCGAGTGGTGTCCTTGAAGGAAATGATGAATGGTGAGCGGGGCATTGTTGCCAGTAAATTTGAAAAGTGCTCCGAGCACACTTCCGAGGCCAGAGAATTCTACTGCGTTGATTGCAGTGCAGTCGTATGCTACAAATGTACGGTCGTGAAGCACAACATAAGAGATCACAAGATCAGGGAACGTATCGAAGTTGAAAGTGAGATCAGAGGAAAGATTGCAGGACTGGTAACAAGGTGTGAAAAGGAGAAAGGCGACTTGGAAGCATTCATCAGGACAGCGGAACAGGAACGAAGAAGCGTGAAAGAATCGATGCAGGGGGTACTTCAAAATATCGAATGTACGTTCGCGGATCTCCACAGAAAACTTGATGAGAGGAAGAGCAAATTGAAATCGGAAGTGGAGGAGATCGATGCATTTTGCAACGAGAAATTGGACTCATTAAAGATAACGGCTCAGAAGATGTCTTCACAAGTATCAACTGCTCAAGACATCATTGAGTGTCGAGAGGGACACAGTTGTCTGGAGGGAGACGCACTGGTGTCACACAAGCACTTGTTGACCGAACTGGAAGAGGTGCTTGAGACCGGGCAAAACTGGATCAGAGAGTCACAAGGGATGCTAGGAAATGTCACACGCAAAGCCACACGCTCAAATTGTCATATTCAGCCAGCTGACATATCCAACATGTCCAATATTGGTCGAGTAGCTGTCAAATCATGGAAACTATACAAAGAGGTTAAGTTACCATATGGGGAACCAATGAATGGACTGGCTGTTCTGTCACCCGAAAGCGTTTTGATTGGGTACTGTAAGCAGCCATCCGACCAGTTTTCGTTGAACGGATTGAGGACTTCCAAGAAACTTGACTCAAGTGTTCGGGACATCACAGTTCTTTCTGATGGTCGTTTTGTTGCGATACCAAAGAAGGGTTGCCTCAAACTGTTTGATGTTGATGGCAAGGACACGCTGACTGTCTTCCAGACACCTAAGACCGACTCAGACATGTCGGTAGACAGCGATGGGGAAGATCAGATATATGTATGCTACGTGGATGAGAAACTCATTCAGGTATTCACCCCCGATGGAGGCGATCCCATAAGAGAAATAAAAGTGTCAGCAGAACCTGAACAGGTCCACACTACACATTGTGGTTGTCTTGTCATCCAGTCATGTGACGGTGTGAGGGTGCTGGATGAAAGTGGCAAGGAGATTACCCTCATCACGGATAGCAAAGGCGCATACCCAGTAGTGGACGAATGTGACAACATCTACATTGCAAAGATTAAGGCATCAAGTTCCATAGTGACAATCAAGAGGTACTCAGTGGATGGAGTCTTGGTGGAGACGATCCTTGATGATGTCAAGATTAAGATACCCAAACGCAACTGGTATTACATGAAGTGTCCTTCTCCAGATGCTATCGTCCTATGCACAGCCGGGATGATGTATGTCTTCAAGAATGAATTTGACTAGAGCGAGTAAGGGACTTTTGCACTGCTAGAGTATATCTACAGAATAGTTTGACTCGAGTAAGTTGAGAACCTTTGCATCGCTGGAATGACAATGACTTCCACCATGTACAATTGAGCAAGCAAACAACGTTTGCACCACTAGGGCGATGTTCGTATATCTTCCAGAATATGTTTGAGTGGTGCAAGTTAAAGACATTTCTATCGCTGGAATGATGTATGTTTTCAAGAATGACTTAAACATTACAAAATTACGATAAAATTACTTTTGCACCGCTACAGTGAGGTTATCTACCGGAATAATTTTGACTGAAGCGACGTAAGGACATTTGCATCGATGGAATACATATCTAAAAAATAATGAACTTGTCTATACAGGGTGGCCCCAAAAAACCGGAACGGGGCACTTCCCAAAATATAGTAACGAATTGACTTAGTCCATAGGATAGGGTGTCTTGTCAAATGAAAATTGATACCAAGAACATTAATTTTGGTCATGTAGTTTTTGTTTTACGGCGCTGTGACTGACACCATGTCAGGGTTCATTTTTCGTCAATTTCTACTAAGCTATTGCCTGAAAGTTTCCCCTAACGGGCCCGTCATAGAATTACGGTGCGCTCGATGTTGACACCTTTGTTAGTGGTTAATGTGCATTCGACTGAATAACCAAAGCTCCGCCGAGAGAGGGCGTAGTAAGGAGATAGGACATGTAGGAGGTGCACGATTACCATGGTTCCATTAATTGAGCCTCTCCACTGATCGTGTGTGGGAATTAAATCGTGCGTTTGACAGTATTTTGTGCCAGGTGGTGAAAGGGGAAGGGGGTTAAGATGTCGGGTTGGTGTAAATTTCTATGGGGTTACCACCCATTTATTTCTACACGCTATCTGTGCTACGCCCCTACCAGACTGTCTAGCTTTTATACGAAGATGATGTACACAATTAGTTATTCATCGATGACAGATATTTTGCTTAAACCTATTGTGAAGCTTGAAATATCGAATATTGGTCACGAATATGTGCTATATCTCTACAACCGTACACCTGATTTTCGCAAATAGGGTCTTAAAATGTGCGCGAGATGTGAAAAAAGTCATTATATTTAGCCCCCCCCCCCCCCCCCCCCCCCCCGAGCTATTGAGGGTTAATACTTGATTAATATTCTAGGATTTACTTGTGGATATTTGTTTACATACATAAGAGAGTATTACTATTAGTCTTCAATACGTTTGTCATGAAATGAGGATTCGACGAAAACATAGTTAAAATTCCAACATGGGGACACTGAAACAGACCATGAATACATCAGTTCTTTTTAGAATAGGACTAGCTTATGCTGGGTTTACACTATGTCCCCGGCGGCCACGGCAGCCCCGTTTCAGGCCACCGTGGACAAAACGGGATGGACGTGAGACAACGCGGGGGGACGGAATGGGCAAACGTGACTGCCGTGTATGCCTGGCCAGATTTTTAAACTGTCAACAAATTTGCCACGGCAACCTAGCAGGCCGGAGTAAAACGGGGTGAACGCAACAAAACGTGACAGGCCGTAACAAAACTTGGAGGCTGTCCGTATAGACGACGGGAAGACATTCCCCGACATCTCACGGTTCTTTCCCGTCCTACTACGGACAGCCTCCAAGTTTTGTTACGGCCTATTACGTACTGTCACGTCTTTGTTGCGTTCACCCGTTCTACTTTGGCCTGCTAGGCTTCTAATCCGCACCGTGACTGCCGTGGCAAATTTTTTGACAGTTTAAAAATCTGGCCCGGCATCCACGGCAATCGCGGCAATTGTCTCATGTCCATCCCGTTTTGTCCACGGTGGCCTAAAACGGGGCTGCCGTGGCGCCAGGAATATGGTGTAAACGCACCATCAGTGGGGGGATGGGGCTCTTCCCCCCACGGCCCGTCACGGATACCGTGGTAGACCGTGATAGACCGTGAGAAAACTTGGCAAGACCTAACACAACTTGAATACAGAGGAAAAATTTGTCTAAATTTCACGGCGCGCTACGTTTTGGGCAAACGGGGCTGCCGTGGCCGCTGGGGACATAGTGTAAACCTAGCATTAGGCTATACTGAAGTAACTTCATCCATTCCACGGAGTTCGTGATACCAGAGTCCACAGTAGAAAGATAAAATACATTTGTTTCAGTGTGAACTGTTTGTCCATCTCGGTAGATGCGTTTTATCTCCATGTTCAATGTAATGATGATAATAATAATGTTTGCGATTTATATATATAGCGCCTAATATGATTGAAAATCTTCTCTTACATGTAGGTAAGCGCTTTACATTATTACCCCGGTCATCGGACACACACATACAATCAATATGCACGTAACGTGCACTTTAATCAACTAAACGTTCAATAGTTGACAGGTTGACATGTATATTATGCAATTCTTATTTTTTTATTTTGTATAGCAAAAATAAGACAAAATGGAAAACAGTTATTGGGGAATTATAGAAGCACTAGGTTGGTTGTTATTTTATAAAATCACGAATTTGTTGTAAATTAGCATACGGTAACGTAAAACAAAATGCAAAATTATATACTTTTTGGCCAATGATGTATGTTCATTTTATTTTAGCAAGTTACAAAATACATACTTATCATCATAGAATCAAGATGACAAAGAAACCATGACTGATTGATTGTGTTATTTTATCTTGACTGAAAGTCGTATGCCGAGTACAACATAATCTATTATATTAATACGGTAAGCTTCAACCCCCCAAATGTGTCCCACTCGAGATATCCTCACCCCGAGAATTCGGCGACTCCCCGACCGTCGCGATCGAAGGATATACGTTTTGCGGAGGACAATAAGGTATTCCCGAGTCGCTCCCGCCCCGTGGTCGTCCTCCAGATCGAAGAAAAGGGAAAGTCAGCAATGCCGGTTGCTAAAGTTAAGGCGCCGAGCACTGACTAACGATTTATCGACGTAAAATTATTTGTAAGAATATAAATTGGAGTAGATAAAACAAATAATATATTGAGAAACCGTTTTAGATATAATACGTTGCGAATCTACCCGGGTTTTGATAAATATCAATATTTATATTACGCGGATGGTATGGTAATGATCGCTATTGCCGATTGGCATTGTGTTTGTAAGTGCATCGACGACAAAATGCGACAACTTCAATTTAGCTGCGGTTATACAACGCGCAATGGCTGTACAGCCGTGTATACACGTCGCGGAGTCATCTAATCACCCCACCGAACCGTCGTTTATTTGCATAGCTCACTGACCTGCTGACCATCGTCTCTATTCGCCCTACCGTACACGATACTATAATTGCGCCAGCTTGTGGTAAGATGTATTAAGTAAGCCACGAAGCTAGAATGCAGTACCAGAAGAGACGCCGACGGGGTGGGGGTGGGTGGTGGGGGTAGAATGGACGGGGAGGTATCTGCTCATTTATTATGCAATGCATGTATAAACGGCTATCATCGGGTTTCACAAGAATATAAAAAAAATGTATACGCGGGAGAACTTTTTGGATATGAATTGTGTAGGGGACACGACGGGTTATGTGTCATGCAGGCAATTGAAGACACGGGGGGGGGGGGGGGCAGCGCCGAAGCTAGCAAGAACACGGACATAGTGTACTGTATCTACTTTGATATACAAGCGTAACAAATTATCGGGGGTGGGGGTAGAATGGATGGGGGAAGTATCTGCTCATGTAGTATACAAATGCATGTATAGGCTATATACGGTTACTATTCCTTTCAAGGGAATATATACATGTATCATCGGGTTTCACAAAAATATGAACAAAGGTATATTCGGGAGAACTTAGTTTATGATATGAAATGTGTAGGGGACACGACGGGTTATTTGTCATACAGGCAATTGGAGCCGCGGGGAGGGGGGGGGGGGGAGGGGGAGGGGGAGGGGTGGAGCGGCGAAGCTACTTTATTAGCAAGAACACATACATAGTGTATTGTATCTATTTTAATACAAGCGGAACAAATTATGGATCATATGAAATATGGGGGATAACTGAATAACTTTGCGTGGATACTA